>JBCFYV010001712.1:0-46312 GCA_039000515.1 Timema cristinae
TCCAATTTATAAAAATCAACAAAAAATTGAAATTCTTATTTAAAATGCCCTGCAAATACCAAAAGAAATCGTTAGAGCAATTTTCAATCATTTAAAAAATTTAAAATATTAGTCATGAGCGAATAATTTTTTTAATACAAATAAATCATCTATATAAAATTATTTATAATATAAAAACTTAACATAAGGATTCTGAACCAAATCTTTACAGCAATTCTTAAAATATTTTAATTTAAAAATAAGCCATCATTAGTCCCCCCTAATCTACCCTTAAAATAATTTTACACAAACTAAAAAGTATGCCCTACAGGTTTATTTGCCATTCCAAATAATCCATATCAATTCCAAACAAAATCCTTAGAGCTAGTTTTCAGATATTTTGGAAATTTGAAGATGACATTTGTAAACCACCCTTTTAACGAATTTTTACCCCAAAAAACAAGTATTCGCTGTTATTTGACAGGCCAAACAAATGTTTCCTAGATGTAAATTTAGACATTTTCGAACAATATGGAATTCAAAATAATCACTAATCAGTAAACTAGGTACCTTTAATTTGAGGGATAGCACTAAGATAAAAATAAATGTGCCAAGGTACAGTTCTATAAAATCCAAATATCAAGTTTAAACAAAATCTGTCCAACCGTTTTGGATCCGTGACTAGGGACATATCGACAGACATGGGGACAGACCAAATTGTAAAATCAACTTTTTTGGATTTGGGTTGGGTGACCTGGTGGTCTAGGGGTAAGGTGTCAGATTTCTGTGCTGGCGGCCGGGGTTCAATCCTCGGTCCCGGCAAAGATTTATCTGATTACCAAACCCTTCCTTCACCTCTGACAAGTTATCTTGTTAATGTGGGGAATGCCAGGCCTCCACCGTGGTTCGGATTCCACGTTAAACTGTAGGTCCTTCATTTCATCTCACAATCACCCTACCATTACACATTAGCGTAAGTGCGTATAACCTGAATGGGTAGTAAGACGCGGTGATAATAGTAATGGATTTGGGTTCACATAAAACGTAAAGATAGGCTCACATCCTAATGTCGAGATAGTTGTTCATGATTATAATACTTTCTCTTGATATGAGCAAGTAAAAGAGGAGATATAGTAGATTTAGTGACTCGGCAACAAAAGGGTTATAAACAGTAAGGGATGCGGAGAGTGAATTAGATAAAGTGCACCCCATTATCTAGGAGAAATGAGGAAAACCTCACCATGAAAAGTACATCAGTGAAATCAGTCCTTGACCAAGATTCGATCCCCGGATCCTCTCAGTCATTGAACACCAAATGCAATTTGAAATATTGGAAATTTTGTTCTAAGCTGTAGGCACAACTATAACTTACAGTAGGGCCTACTAAAAGTTAGCTTATTATATCGATATTATTAAATATTACATATTTATGACAAAGAATATTATTTGGTTTGATTCTAAAGCAAGATAATAAATTTGTATTGACCAGAAACAATTTTTTGTGTGCATCACGTCTCACTACCCATCTGGCTACCCACATATTTACACTAATTGGGTAGGGATGAAAATATATAATTTAGAATAAATGTACCCGCATGCGTGGATAATGGTAAGCCATTTAGGAAGAAAAACTTTATAAAATTTACAAATGAATTGCGTAATAAAGTAATATTAACTATGTCAATAATGTTTATATTTTATAACTTATTCGATGATGATGATTATGATAATGCAGAAAATACACATACTATCGAGACAGCAATGGCGCTGATCAGTTCAAAATGAGGCTGAATTAGAAAAGTAAAAAAAGCTATTTTTATACTCAGCACTGGCCAAGAGGTCTCCTTTCATGTGATCGTTTTTGACGAGTGTGGTCGGCGTTAGAATATCAGACAGGTGCACCGGGGATGACTTTTCACTGCGTTTTTCCTAGCCCCCCCCCACGAATGCACGTAAAATTACTTTACGTTTCCCCTTTTCACCGGGGATTAACCTGACAGATAACCTCCTTGCCTAAGTGGTCATTAAGGTATTCTGCTGACAATAAGGGAATTTGGTTTGATTCTAGTTAGTGTCTCATTTTTAAAAATTTCATGCGTTTTAATACGAAAGTTTTTAATTTTGTTTCACTACGTCTAAAGGGTTTGGCCGGACTGACAAGCGAGCCACTTAGCAACTAGGTGGCCAAACTGGCGAGCAAGCGCATGATTAGCAGATAGCTCGCGATAGTTGTTGACGAGGAGGCAAAGGTTCAAATCTTGGATCAGTGAACTGAGGGTGATTTTTGACAAGTGATTTATTGTTGTGGTTTTCTCATTCTATCTCCACGCTAATGGTGATTCTTGTTTGTAAAGGCCTACTTTGATTATAATAGTGAAGTATTTTAACATATCAGTTTTACATATATAGGTATGGTTTATGATCTTACCAATTAAATTAGGCCGTTATAATAGCAAGTGTGATAAGCCTATCGAGAGTAATAAAAATGTCAAATTGAGAAGTTTTCCTAGCACTCAATGAACCAACACACAATAATATTGCCTAGCGCCTGTAAACTATACTGTACCGGTCGAGCTCACTCGCTCAGTCTCTCGCTCGCTCCAGTCTGGCCACCTCTCATTACAACCAATGTGTTCTGTTTTATATTTTTGTCGCTTGCTCTCCCAGTCTGGCCACCTCTCATTACAACCAATGTGTTCTGTTTTATATTTTAGTCGCTTGCTCTCCCTGGCCACCTCTCATTACAACCAATGTGTTCTGTTTTATATTTTAGTCGCTTGCTCTCCCAGTCTGGCCACCTCTCATTACAACCAATGTGTTCTGTTTTATATTTTAGTCGCTTGCTCTCCCAGTCTGGCCACCTCTCATTACAACCAATGTGTTCTGTTTTATATTTTTGTCGCTTGCTCTCCCAGTCTGGCCACCTCTCATTACAACCAATGTGTTCTGTTTTATATTTTAGTCGCTTGCTCTCCCTGGCCACCTCTCATTACAACCAATATGTTCTGTTTTATATTTTAGTCGCTTGCTCTCCCAGTCTGGCCACCTCTCATTACAACCAATGTGTTCTGTTTTATATTTTAGTCGCTTGCTCTCCCTGGCCACCTCTCATTACAACCAATGTGTTCTGTTTTATATTTTAGTCGCTTGCTCTCCCAGTCTGGCCACCTCTCATTACAACCAATGTGTTCTGTTTTATATTTTAGTCGCTTGCTCTCCCAGTCTGGCCACCTCTCATTACAACCAATGTGTTCTGTTTTATATTTTAGTCGCTTGCTCGCGCGCGCGCCTAGTCTAACCCTACCCTTAGTACCAGCTCGGTTTCAACGCAACAGCGTTATGATTTAATATGTAGGGACTCGCATCGGTAGGCACGCGGACTAAATGCCGAGCTCGTCTAATTTGGTTTGCCACTGACAGGCAGGTCGGGGATCAAATCCCTGCAGGGTGTAACATAAGTGTGATATTTCCTCGATTATTCCCCCTTTTCTCTCTACGCAAATTTGGGTACATTTCCTATAACTTCTAGCTTAACCACCTCTAACCCCCTAATTAAATTGAATGCGTATAGCCTGAACTGACACTTTGCAAAAAAAAAATATATAGGTAAAGATAGGGAATTAGAGTAAATTCACCCGTTTCAGCGTAGAGAGCGGAAAGGAAATCCACTGCAATATATACCATAAGAAAGACCAACCATAATACATCTTACTGAGATTAAGAAATTTTATAGCATCTCCTTCATCGGTTTATTGCGAGTCTGACGCCCTACACCGCGGAGCCCCCTACAATGAAAGGACGTCAGAACGGTAGGGCTTGAGTCCGAAAAAAACCTCTCCCAGATTCTCGGGTTGTCTGGTTTACATCTCCGAGTAGTCAGTGTGGCCTGACCCCAGGCATTCTTCAACACTTAACTCCTGTTAAGTGGCCCACCAGTCTTCGTCTCCACATGAACACACACGTCACTGCTAGATGACAACCAACACATCGAGGCACACAATCAAGCAGCTGGTAGGCAGGACAGACACAGCTGGTACTAGAGACAAGTACAAGCTTGCAGAAAACACTTTTTGTGTTTGTTTTAGCAACGAGTAAAGATAGTATTAAAAAAAAGCGTGAGAGGATTTGTTTTTATGTAGAGGCATATAAGAGCGGCAAAAAGCGTCACAGACGGCAAAAAGCGTCACAGACGCCCAAAAATCCCTCGTAATTTAAGGTGGGAATTTAGGGGACGCGACTAAAGGCAAGTGTAGTTTGCTAGGTGGTGTTCGAGTGGTAGAAATTGTGGCCTTCATCTGAGTTTAAAAATTAAATAAAACGTTATTAAAAATTACTGTTACAATCGCCCGTAGTCGAGAGTCTCAGATATGGTATATCCACGGAAAAATGGCTTGTGCGGAGTGATGTTTAAAAACTATTAACACCATAAGATGTTTGTCAAGCTATTTTAAAAACCCGACCCACTAAAGGCAAAAATCAAATATGGTATATAATGGTTAAGAACTAATCCGCCATTAATTTTAAATGCATTTAAAACCTTAAGGGGGCCGCCTCGGTACGTGAAATAATATCAATCGTGTGAGGAGGCCTAGTCTTAAAATGAAATGCTATGTGCTGTTTTCTTGAACTACAGCGTCTGTCTCTGTCTAATCTTATCCTCTTTACACTTTCCCCACCACCCCATATCTACCACCCCATGTCAGGAGAGAAGCAAAGGAAAGGAAACCTATCTCAAGGTCAAAAGGAAGAATGCGCGGCTGATCGCCCTACAGAGTCCAGCCGTCAGCCTGTATGTTTATTTTGTGGTATTTTGCTAGCTTGAGATTCTCGTGAAGGGTTCACAAACAAGCACAATCAATTCTTGATTAGATGGTTTAACTTGTCTTGAAACCGTATAAACCGAACGGGTAGTAGGACGCGATGCTTTAAAAAAAAAACAATTGTCTTGAACACACACTTTTATACATGTCACTTTATTTAGGGAAATGTGAATATTAACTATACAATAATTAATCACGTGTAGACCAAATTTATATCTTACCTCATTTAGTTGATAACAGTGGCGTCGGAACCGAGGAGTACAAGGAGTTCCATCACATGGCCTTATACACCCAACCCCTCTTAGATTTATTCTATCGGAGAAAAAGGTTTAGTAAATAATTATAAATAAGGTATAGTATACATAGATAATCGGTTAATTGGTCATGTGTAACCTATTTTACACTCTTAATTAATTTTAATTTTAGGTGCCTATTCAAGCTATTAGTAATTTCCTCTGATTATTCTAGCTGACAGGAAAAGAGGAAGGAAAGTTTTTGATTAAATGCACCCGTATTTGTTTAGATAAAGGGCTGTGGATAAACTATCTTAGTATATAAACTATAAACTTTCCCACGCAGGAGGACAAAATATTTATTAATATTGGATACCTTAGCAAGCTATTTTGCGTTCTACTTGGTTTATTTTAGGGGAGACTTCAATTCGATCTATAATACATACTGGTCATGTTGATATATATCGAAGTGAGTGCTCATAGAAATAAGAATATATAGAAAGAGGGCGGGGATAGGGGTGTTGGTTGAGGGGGGTTGAGTGTGGTTGTTTTAGAGCCCAAAAACAATTATAATGTATTTCTTCATCAACAAAGGGGGGGTAGTTAGAGATCTTTACTTGAGTTTACTATTGTTTAAACAGTAAACAAGATAGAGTTACATTATTTGGCAAATTAAAAATAAAATCGTAACTCCAAATAGTTTCTGAAAGCATCCAATTTACAAAAATATGACAGTGGAAGCACACTTCAAATATCTTCTAGACGGGGGATCCAAAGTACAGAAGTTACAAGTCAATAGTCAATCCAATCTATTACTTATATAAGATTCATACTTTGAACAAAATACTTCATGAGACTATACAGACTAGACAGCGTTAAATCCAGTTGGGTATGTCTCACACTCAGGCATGGATTCAAGGGTATTGGGAATAAGGGGATATAATCCCCCCCCCCTTTCAGCTATTTTTCAAAAATTTAATTGACGGATTGAAGGGTGCTGTGCTTCTCTGCAGAAATACGTCCAATGTGTTCGAACAAAACATACTTCACCTTGTTTAACCTGAACCCTGGCTTTCCCGCACACTCCCCTCCTAGTTCACCCCTCCTTTGTGTAATAAACAGTGTGTTATTAACTAATGATTTTATTTTCGTATTTTTACTAAAATATAGACACTTGAATTAGGCATCTTTATTTTTGACAATTATTTTTTATGTTAATTTAAAAATTATAATCACAAAGGAAACAGTGGCTATATCTAGAAATTAAAGATGGCAACCAAATCCAAGATAACAGATATTTATAACCAATATAAGTTTAATCAGCAACTATTAGGTACAAAATATACATAAAGATCACCATTTGGAGCTTTGGAAATATTTTTTTTTTCCGGGAGTAAAAATACTACTGGGGCACGGACCAACACTTTATTGGTTCCTAAAGGTATTGCTTTTGTGGTGTAGCCCCCCCTCCCCCCCTTGAAAAAATCCTGGATCCACCACATATCTTTGCTTTGTATTTAATCTTTTATTTATCCTTCATGTTCTTCAGGAGAGGGAGGGGGGGGGGCGAAGGCTTGGACCCACTGGATCCCCTTGTGTGTACGCCTATGCTCTAGAGGGATCTTATTTTTAAAATTTGCTAGAAGAGGGTCACTCCAACTTTATTTCAGATACAAATAATTTAAAAAAATCCAGGTGAGGACTCCAAATTGATTCTAAAAACATCCGATTACCAAAAATGTCCAGGTGAGGATAATTTCAAATAGCATTTAAAGACATAAATTAACTTTTCAACTAAAGGCGAGGACCACTCCAAATGGCTTATAGAAGAATCTAAATTAAAAAAAAAAAATTTAAAAAATGGAGAAGACTTCTCCAAATAGCATAAAAATAATTTGATTTTTCAAATTTGGGGAGGAGGATATTTATAAATAACTTTTAGGGACATCCAAGTTTCAAAAATTTATCTTGAAGAGGGGTAGAGTAAGGTAGGAGGTGAAGGGGGGAAGGCAACTTCTCAAAAAACTCCTTTTTTGCTTACGGCCCCCACCACCCCGTTTCTTCACAAATAACGTTACGCCGCCACTGGTAGCAGACAATCCTTGCAACTGGTACAAAATGATGGTGCGTGCAGCCCTGAACTTTTTTTTAATTGACCTACTATTGTCAACCAGAGAAGCTACGGCGTAGAGGTTTACAAGGGTGAAAGTTGAAAAATTGAATTTTATAGCTAGATTTTCATAAATAAGGCATAGACTAGAATTTTTTTGATACAGTAGTGATGAATTTTTATTTAAATATATATATGGTAGATCTTAAAAAGACTTTCCTAAAATTGTACTATAGACAGGGGTGGACTAAGGTGCAGGAGAAAAGAGTGGACGCTCAGGGCAGTTGCCGTAGGCGAAATTTAGTAGCTTGCAATAATTACGGCAAATACTGTTTTTATAGTATTTATATATATTTTTACTTTCTCTCCATCTTACAGGTAGAGAAAGTATGGTGATCGTCAAAAAAATCTAACTCGAGATTTTGATTAATCTTGACCTTTCATGACTCCCTGAATCCGAAAAAATGGTTTTTGAATTCCGTCTATCTGTCTATTTATACCTCCAATTAGAGCCTAAACTATTTTACCGACCGAGCTTAAGGTGCGGTCGCATAGCTACTAATACACAGTAAAAGTGACTGATTTGCGACCGAAATTCTAAATGAACCAATTATGATACATTTTTTATTTTTTTTATTATGACTGTGTGGACACTTTTCTAAATTGATATTGAATTATATAACTAATTTTTTTATGCATAAATTTTTAAAATTAACTCAAAAAACACATTTTTGAAAATAGTTTGATTTAAAAAAAACAAAAACGTACTATCTTAAGTTTTGTGTGTAGTTTAAAAATATAATATTTTTAATCACGTAAACCTATTCATAGGGCCATAAATTTGGCAGTAGTTACATAAATTTAGTTGTATTACAAGATAGGGGTGGCAACCCCCACCATACCTACTCAAGCCAAGAGAGAGAGAGGAAGTGTCTGGAAGAACCCAAGATTCAGCAGTAGGCAGTAATCCTATTGTTCGCTTGACAGGACAACACTAACAGCCTTGAAACATGTCCAGAGGACCAGTTGGAATATTTCAGTTGAATTTTTTTCCTGGGTCTTAAAAAAATAAATCGCAAGCTAGAAGGTGAACCTACATCAACATTATTTAATAAAATATATTTTTAATGGGGGTTTTTAACATGTAATTTATGAAATTAAGGATTATATAAGCACACGACTTACAACTAGCTTTTAACTATGACGTACATAACGGTTTACTAAAGTTAAATTAGCGAATTTACCTGGGATCAAAACCGGGACCCTTAGCATAGTAAGTACACGTGCTATTGTCCTAGCTAAAGTATCAGTTAAAATATAATGAGAAACGTACTACGTAAAATATGATAAGCCACTTTAAATAAATATTTAAAAAAATATAGTGATCAAAGCATAGCTTTGATAAAATAATATTCAATATCAAAATTGGATCCAATTTAAATGTTGTGCAAGTTGCCGCAACTTATGATGACTCTCAACACACAAAGTATTAAATTATTTACCTTTATTTTGTATTAAAGATTGAATACTTTTCTAAAACATGCAATTATTTGTATGCTCCTAAACTATGAATGATCTTTTTGAGGTCAGCGTAGCATTTCGAAGTGTTCGGAAACTATATGCTATCTTCCAAGTAGACCAGAGTTGGAATGGGCCCCCCAAAAGGGCTTGGCTTTCCAAAGGGCGTAAAATATTTAGATGATTTCAAAAAAGTTTACCTATTTATTGTAAATTAGCTATACGAATTCTGGTAGAATTAAATAATATTCACTAATAATAATTATTAGTGGTTACTGCAAAGACTTCCAAAATAACATTATTTTTGTTTTTCCGTTATTATTGGATAATGTGACTTTCATAGGTTATTTTTAATCAAATAGTATAAAGAAAAATTAATGGGGTAAGTGAATTTTATCTCACAAAATTGGAAAAAATCTATCATTTAAGGAACAAATTGTACAAGATATTATATCCTTGGCAAGGATCCTCGGACTATTTGGATATAGTCTGTTTCAACAACATTTTTCCTGAGCAAACTGGGTTTGTCTGGGAAAAAAGGGTGGGTACTACATCACACCCCCAATCACCTCAACTAAACCAGACTTATATCAATGCTGAATACAAGTCCCTCCAAAGACACACACCAACACATTCCAAAATACATTTTCATTTTTACGCCAAGCTCTCAAATATTTTAAATTTATAAATTATTGAATGAATTATTCAACTTTACATATCCAAATTATAATAAGGGAGAGACACTGCTACAAATCCTATTTATAACATAATAATACGTGTAATTACATCAAATATTACTAGTCACAGTAAGTTCATTAGAGAAATTAAAAATTGAAACGGGTGATCAAAGCTTATTCCAGGGAGAGAGTTTTGTAACGATCTCCGTAAGGTTATGTGGGAACTAACTTGAAGGCCTACGAAAGGCTCTCCTTACCAAACAAACTTAGTAATTAAACAATAGATCTTGTTGTTTAATATCTTAAGTTTTCTTAATTCTTACTTCAGCAACGAAAAATTACGCAGGAGCCAAAAAATTACACACGCGTAAAATCATCACCAAACGCTATCACAAACACTAAACAGCTGATTTCCACTGCTACAAGGGCAAACCACATGACAACAGCCACACGGATCATGGACGAGGTGTGCCTTCTCTCCGACTGTGGCCGGCGCCGATCGCCCCTTGTTGCCGAACATCCTCCAACCTCTAAATTTGTACTCACTCTAAATTTAATTTCACCTCAACGGCCCCGCCTAAGATTTATTATACGAATATTATTTTGAATTTAATTTTTTTTTAGATTCATCATTGCAAATTTTATTCGCCAAGAGCGAGGTGGAGCCTGTGCTGATGGCGCACAGACTAAAGAAACTCAAGGGCAGATGGGCCAGCCGAAGTCTGATGAGTAGACTAGTTAAAATGACATAGCCTCCCTAAAGTTCCTAATGAACTCGTCCTTGCAAGAAACTATTTCTACCTGCTACAGAGGTTTGAAATCTTTTCTTTGGTAGGTTAGTCAGTTGTCTCTCCGGTTAGCGTTTAGTGTTCGTAAATAGTAGCTAATAGTCTTGTATAAAGTGAGGAAAGTGCATAGTTTCAGCGTTATGTCAGAAACACGTGTGAAGGGACTGATGCGCTACTCTACTAAAGGTAACAAGATTGTACGTCCATCAAGAAAACCGAAGAAAAAGCGTAGGCCTCAAGGGCTAGCAAATTACTGGAAAACAAAATGGTATGTATTTTTCATTAAAACATAAACAAAAGATCTAAATCCATTAGTATCAGGGTAAAAAAGAATGAAGCTGTAAAAAGGAGAAGTTAACATTATATAATTTTGTTGCGATGGCTTAGAAATCTAACCAAATTTGTATTTTCCAAACTTTAGTTCACGTGCTGAAAGTACAGAGGACTCACAAAGAGACAATTCATCTCAAAATACCTCAAGGAACCAAGAAGAACCACACTTTCTTTCCATGTAAGTATTTAAAAATCAAGATTTCCACATTGATTATTCAAAATAAAAGTTGAAACAAACATAATTAATTATTGTATTTATTTGTTTGTTTAGGGGTGTTAAAAGTGCCTAATATAACAGAGCCTCAAAATGAAAATCTTCGTTTTGAGCTATCTATGTAAGTAGCATGCAATAGTTTTAAGATGTTTAATTTTTTAAGGAAAAAGTCCCATGGATGCGACCATTATTTGTGTTTTTGTGTGTCTCTCTCTCTTTGTGCGTGTTTGTATCAACCCTTTTTTTTGGGGTTCGAATATAAGCCGCGGGACTGGGGGTGAATTTTTCCTTAGTAGTTTCCCATCTCCTCTCCATGCAAATGCGGGTGTGCTTACATAATCACTTACCTTCCTAATCCTAACCTCACTAGATTAAATTTGTCAATTTTGTGATGAATAACGTTCTAAAATAATAATAATATAAATAATAATAACAATAATAGGTTTTTAAAATCCAAAAAGCTGACTGGTTCTTGAAAAACTCTCGAAGCAATGCAAAATAGCTTGATAAAAATTTGAAATTTCATAAAGAAAAAAATAAAAGATAAAAATCATATATAATAAAATTACAATTAAAACGTTTTAAAGATTTAAATGAGAGCATTGTATCCACCTTAAGAAACTAAAACACTATTAGTTTATTTTGTGTTGAAGATATCTATTGTGAAGTCATACTAAATCGTATAAAACTAGCACGTTGTTTTATACTAGCCTACTTTATAATCCCCAAATATAATAAGTTGTAATTTTTTTAAACTATGAATAATCTACGATCGAATTATACATAGTAAGCCTAATACAATAAAAAATGTATAAACATAATTATGGCCATTTTACACCCGATAAGTGTATCAAGAGCAGCTTTAATACAACCAAATACCATTTTTAATCTTCATGCAAACTTTAGACAATTTAAAAAGATAACTTTAACTAGATTTTAAATATTCGGGTAGGTATCTCCGGTACAAGTATATTCGTTTTTATTTAAATGATTTTAGTTCATTCATTTTTAATTAATAAACTTAAAAATGTTGTTGTCCTCACAATTTTGATAACGCCTGGAATAATCCCCGTAGTGGGCTCAATCAAATTTTACTTGCTTAACTCTGAAATCAGTTCTGTCAGTGCTGATTATAAATTAACCTTGTTAGTGACAAATCAGACCCGGAACTAAACTGAATTCTGGAATAACATAAGTTAAAACTATGCCCAATATCTTAAAAACGCAAGGCAAAACTAAACCTATTTCCGAAATAGTATTAGTCAAAACTAAACCCAGTTCCAATATAGTATTAGTCGAAACTAAGCCCAGTTTTGGAATAATGTTAGCAAAGACTAGACCCTGTTCCGGAATAATGTCCAGTTAGGATTAATCCCAGTTACAGCCAGCCCTCTGGACCAAGACAGATTAAGTCTAACCTAACCTTAACTACCTATCTGTTTCAAATAAATTAATACATAGTACTTTTTTTTGTCGTATTAGACGCAAGGTTACATTTAGAGTGTCATTGTTTGAAAAACATGTGTTTTGTTTCCGACTTATTATTAATACATTTGACCCTTTTTCTCAGGTATACAAAGAGCCCAGATACATTAATAACTACTAATTCCAAATTAACCCCTATTTCAACATATTCATTACAAGGAAGAAGAATAATCAACCTTAAATATTTTGTTGAACAAATAATATCAATGGATGACCATCTTCCTTTTCACTGCTCTTTCAAAGACATGGATCCAAAACGTGAAATAAGAAGAGGACTGAATTCTGGATTCATGTTCAAATGTAGACTCTGTGGATTGGAAAGTATGTTGTGGACAGATATTCCTGATAATTCGGTAGAAACTCTTTTCATGGACGTTAACAGTGCTGCCGTATCAGGAACAATGAGTACTGGTGGAGGGCATGCACAGCTCGATGAAATGATGTCGACAATGAATATTCCATGTATGAGTAGCAACACCTTCAAAAAGTATCATGATCGCCTAGGAGATGAGTGGGAAAAGGCAGCACAGTGTGAAATGGAAGACGCAGTCAAGCTAGAGATAGAAGAAGCAAAGAAACGAGGGCACATAGCAGCCGATGGGACTCCTCTATTAACCGTGGCAGCTGATGGCAGCTGGGGAAAGCGATCTTACAGATACAACTACAGTTCGTTGTCGGGTGTGGTAAGTAAAGCTTTTCTTCGTATTCAAACGCTTATTTTTAAGCCTTATGGAAGTATATCCCACAAATTTCTACACTGTTAAATATGAATATAAATCACTTTTTGGGCATTTGTATTAATTATTATATGACGAATTTAATTTTTGTGCCATACTAACCAAGATAGAGCGCTGCCCAAAAAGAAAAAGAAAAACTTTTTTTAATCTAACTGGGTTAACACAAATTAAAACTCAAAGGGCTCAATTAATTATGATAATTTTATTCATTCAATCAATTTAATCCAACTGAGTGTCAGAAAATCACAATGAAGTTGTAAAAAATCAAGTATACACAAATTTATTTAACTAAACATTACAAATATATTTAGGTTTTTACCATAAACCAATAGTAAAAAATCCATGTATTTAGATAACATAAACACTCTATTTAACTCGATTTTAGCCAAAGTTTGTAATTACATTTACCTTTGAAAAAAAAAAAAACTGAACACGTAAATCTAATCCGGGACATTCTACTATGCATGTTTTGCTATCCAGGAATCGTCCCATTCTCAGAACTATTTCTAGTTTATTCAAGTTCACTATTCATAAGTGTCGTCCTTATTATTGTAAAATACTATTGTTAAGTGATGATACATGTGTGCTTTACAGGCTGCGATCATTGGTTTCTATACAAGAAAAGTTCTATACATCGGCGTAAAAAACAAATTCTGCACAACTTGCACACGTTCTAAAAATAAAGGTGTAGATCCACATCAACACGTGTGCAGTAAGAACTGGGATCTTAGTTCAACCAGCATGGAAGCTGCAATTATTGTAGAAGGATTTCTTGTTAGTGAGGCTATCTATGGAGTGAGATATGCAAAGTTAGTGGCTGACGGTGATAGCAGCGTGTATAAGAAAATACTTGACGCCAGGCCATATAAAACAATGACAGTAGAAAAAGTGGAATGCCGTAACCATTTACTCAGGAATTATTGTAATAAAATTAGAGACATAGTTACAACAAGTGATGGAGGACGGTTCCCAGTTATGTTACGTAAGAAAATAGGAAATAATACACTCAGGTTAAGAACAGCTGTCAGTAAAGCTATACAATATAGGAAAAAACAAGATGCACCCCTAGAAAAGAGAATGGATGAATTAAGAAAAGATATTTTGAATGGACCTAGCCATGTGTTAGGTGACCATTCGAAATGCAAAGAGCGTGGATATTTTTGCCAGGGAAAAAATAAGCCAAATGAATTTAACCTAATTCCTGATTTAATTAAAGTAGGTCTCTTTGAAAAGGTTTTGGCCCCATCTAAATATCTTTCCCAGAACAGTCGCAGCCTTATACAAGATGTAGACAGCAACGCTGCGGAACAATATAATGGTGCCGTTGCAAAATTCATCGGTGGGAAAAGAATAAATTTTTCCCAGTCTGGCAGTTATAAAGTAAGATGTGTGGCTGCAGTGGTCCAACACAATACGGGAAAGGCCCATTACGTACTCCACAAATCTATCTACGGTAGAAGTCCCGGGAGATTTTGTAAGGAATCTCAAATGAAGAGAAAGTTGAAGGTAGACTCTGAGAAAGAACGTCGTAGAAAGAAGCCAAAGCTAGCAAGATCCCTTTTTTGCGAAAAAGGTAGCCAGGACCAAGACTATGGTGCAAATGTGAAGCGACCAGACATGAGTGTAGAGGAATTTCAAAGAGAGAAAGACCAGTTTTTAATCTCTCTAAGAAGAACCAAAGAAGAAGAGAAGCTTTAGAACGTCTTACAATCTTACAGAGAGAAAGTGGCGAATGGCTTGAACAAAGAAGAAAATTATTGACGGCATCGAACTTTGGTACAGTATGCAAACGTAGAGCAGATACTGGTTGTGAAAAATTGGTTAAGCAAATGCTGTACAGCTCTGAACTACAATCTCAATCAATTATGTATGGCCAGATAAAGGAAGGAGATGCAATTAATGACCTTGAAAAAAAAGAAAGCGTTAAAGTAGTACCCTGTGGCCTTTTTTTAGACAGAGATATACCTTATTTAGGAGCTTCACCAGATGGTCTTATTGGTGAGGATGGGATAGTGGAGGTAAAATGTCCATTCTCTGCAGCTGAGATGACTCCTGAAGAAGGTGTTTTAGCAGGGAAAATACAAGTTTTTAAGGAAAATAAAGGTGAGCTTGTTCTTAACAAACGCCATAACTATTTCTATCAAATTCAAGGTCAGCTTCACATAACCCAACGAAAATACTGTTTACTTGTAGTATGGACAAAAAAAGGTATGGTAGTAAAAAGGGTAGAAAAAGATGACGATTTTTGGAAAATTGAAATGGAATCAAAATGAACTAGATTTTATTTAGATTGCATATTGCCAGAGTTAATAGATCCTAGGCACACTAGATCAATGAAAATAAGAAATCCAGAATATATTTTGAATGCACAAAATTCTAAAACAAAGTAACAAATTTTTTTTAAACAAAGTAATAATTACTTTGTTTCAAAATTGTTGTTTACCTAGTTTTAGACTTTTGTTTATATACAATTATTATATACATTTTTATTCTTTATTTTAAAAACTGTCACTAAGACACTATGATTGATTTAAAATGTTTATATTTTAATACATTGTAAAAATGTGTTTTATTGTAATGGTTACTTGATATTTCTAGATAATTGTACTATGTCCCTGGAATAAAAGTAACTGAAGATATCATCGATTGTGATGACTTCCAGGGTCTTATATATAGCCTAGCTTTTCTCTGTTCCTACAGTACAACTATTATAAATGTATTCTATTGTAATTGCTACTAGATATATCTATATAATTGTGCTATGATCCTGCAATAAGAGTAACTGAAAATATCATCGATTGTAATGACTTCCTGGGTTTTGTATATAGCTTAGCTTTACTCTATTCTTACAATAAAACTATTTATAAATATATTTTATTTTAATTAATACTAAACATTTATATATGATTGTGTTTTGTTCCTACAATGAAAGTAACTGAAGCTTCCATTTATTGTAATGACTTAGGAGGGTTTTGTATATAGCTTAGCTTTAATCTATTCCTACAATATTCTATTACAAATGTATTTTATTGTAATTATCACTAGAGATACCTATATAATTGTGCTATGTTCCTGCAATAAAAGTAATTGAAGATGTCATCTATTAAATTACTTCCAGAGTTTTGTATATAGCTTAGCTTTATTCTATTCCTACAATAAAACCATTAAAATATATGTTATTGTAATGGCTACTAGATATTCTATATAATTGTGCTATGTTACTATGATCGAGTGCAATGAGAGAAAAACGCGTTAGTCAACTGGGCATTTGGTGCGGGTTCCTCCAAAATGTGTTCAACAGTAACGCTTTCAATAAATTTATGGTAAAATGTGTATATTTTTACACAATGGAGAAAGACTTAAACTCAAGTCCAAAGATACCATAAAAAAACTCTCTTCATTTAAAAATGGTTGACAAATTCCGGGACACCCTTGACAGTTATTCAAGATCTGTTGATATTAGCATGTGCAGAAAACTAAACTCTACTTTGTTACTGGAGAAATATTTGATTAATTTTGGCCAACAAATTTCATTTCTAAAAAAACTGTAAAATTACTCGCGCTCCCTTCTGTCGCAACTTAATCAATACAAGAAGTATTTAGTGTAAAAAAAACGCCTTCCATTGGCAGTTGAGGGGGTGGGAATCAGCTACCCCACAAAAAAAATTCTCCATCCTCATAAGTGCCCTCCTACAGTAAAATATTAAATCTTGCATATGTGGTTGGTTCTCACCATTTTGAGAGTAGCTCCTAAATATCCCATATATTGTTATCAAATGGGGACTATAATAATAGAGAAGCAACTTTTTTTAGACATTCATATAAAATCTAGATTTGCCAAGGACGGGGAGATCGAGATTCGAATCTCGGTTGGGTGAACTGGGGATTTCCTAAATGTTTTTTCACTCTCCCTCCACGAAAATTTGAGTTCCCTTACTATAAATTCAACCTGCCCAATTTCTAACCCATTAGCGTAATTAGTACTTAAGTGTATAACCCAAACGGGTAGTAAGATACGGTGCTAAAAAAAAAAAAGATACCCTCTAGATCAGCGGTTCATAACCTTGTATCGCTTGCGTACCGCTTGGCATTTTCATGAATTGTGTCCTTAATTATAGAAATGTTTGATTACTACATTAGCAATTATAATAATTATAATAATTTATTTGTTGCAACTGAAAAATATGGGCTAATAATGAGATTAAAAAACAATGTTATAATAAGGTGAATAAAGAGTTCATATATTTTTACATTCAAAAAGCAAAAATATACCCAAAGAATTACATTTAATTAATTTATTTATTTATTAATAAATATAAACTATTTTATGTTTGGAATTAAAATCATTTTCTCAAGATCATATATATAGCCCCGCCTCTCGCCAAATCGTTGAGTTAATTTAATAACTTTTGAACTTTTGACTGATATTTTGTCTTACACTGCTAGCAAATGTAGCTCTTTCCACCATTATCAAAATGATTCCGCGTACCCCCAAACGTCCTGGCACGTACCCCACGTTGGGAACCGCTGCTCTAGATAATTGGGCCAAATACGTAACGCGTCCTCTTACTAAGCTAATTGTTAGATTCCCGCTGGGACGTCGTATTGATCATATTTTGATGAATTTACGGTCTCGAGTTCTGTCTTAGGTTTATGCTAGTTTGTAAATCGTGTGCCTATATAACCACATTTCAGTGAAGGTATTCAGAAAGTGCACGTTTTATATTCAATTATACTTTTAAAAAAGTTTGTAGGTCATGTGCTAATATAGCCAATTTTTAGGATGTTCAGAAAGTGCACGAATAACTTTCCAATTGATTTTAAAAATTTAGAAAAGCACTATATAATACAATTAGTCACTTTTTTTTCAAACCACCTAGTAATAATCAATATGCATATGATAATTATATTTTCATCAAACGCAAATTTAAAAGTATTTCATTTTTACTAGAAAAATAAAACAGTTTTCTAAGTACTGTATATTAGAAATAGGAACAAAGCTTATTCAGTGTAGCCAGTTTATTCAAACACTTTGCGAACCCAGTGCTTCAGGTAGAGGCGGCGGCCGGTCTCTGCTTTGTTTGTCATTCAGAATACAGAAAACCAATCGACCATAAGAGTGACACACGCCAGGGTAGGGAAAGTAATAGAGTGGTGGGGGTATTACCTCTCCTCAAACAGGTACTCAGTTCGAGAAGGAAGATAAGACCCAAAAGGGAATTTGGTCTTCTATTCTGCCGCACCTTAAACTTGGTATCTAGGGTTTTCATAGGGTTTCCCCGAGGCGTTTTTGGAATTGGACAACTACCCCTAAAATTAAGGGTAGTTTACTGAAGGTAAACAAGAGAAAAAGTTGATTTTCTCAAAATCGGCTCTAACGATTTTGATTAAATTTCATTTTTAAATATTAATGAATATTTCAAACAAAATAGCTACTCTCAATATATCGGCAAAATGACTTTAAGGGCTCCGGTCTGATGCGTAAATTATAATTTTTTATCATATCTCTTAAACTATTTGAGATATGAAATTACTTATCATTACAAATATGTATGTCTATTTATAATTCAAATATTTTATTGAAAAACATATTTTTATAAAATCAATAACTTCCAAGCTATACGTAAATATATATATTATTTAACTTTTCGAACACTAAAGTTTAAGTATTGCGAACGTAAAAAAAATCTAAACTGAAATGTTGATGGATGTCGACTTCTCATGACCCCCCGAACCCTAAAAAATATTCTTTGTAATGCCGTTTGTCTGTGTGTCTATTACAACATAAAATTAAGAGTAGTTTTGTAAAGGACGTAAAGAGGAAAAATAGGTTTTCTCAAAATCTGCTCTAACGATTTTGATTAAAATTCGTATCTAAGCGTTGATTAGGATTATAAATAAATTAGCTATTTTAATTTTCCCAGGAAAATGACTTTTAAGATACTTTACAGAAGCGTTAATTTCCGTATCTCCGCAAATATTTGAGATACTAAATTCATTACAAAATTGTAGTACTATTAGAAATAAAAAACTTTTATTTGACAAATATTTTTTATAAAACCAACAGTTTCTGAGATATTGGCAAATATATCCTATTAATACAATTTTGTGAGCTATAGTTGTAAAGATATACTACTTAAGTTTTAACGCAATAATTATCCAATGCCATGGAGCAATTAAATATATGTAAGTCTTTCAAAAAGTGTAGGTTATATTTCCTTAAACCCCTTAGGAGAAATGTTTGTACAGCAATGATGTTGATCCATTTTAGGCTCAATAGTCAATATTTACATTTTTTACTGGCGAAAATTTATAAATGAAGAATTTAATAGCAATGCAATGGCATGAAGATGTTCAACACCTAATAAAATGTTAAAATTTTAACCGGAAATAGAAATTTTAATAGGAAGTGTAAACCCTTGTTGACCAAATATTAATCTTTTTTTTATTGGTCCAAACATACAAATGTGGACATTAATTCCTTAAAAATAAAATTATAAAATTTAAAACTGTGACTCAAAAAATGTTTTACGTAAGTTTAGTGCAATTTATGCTTGGGTTTTTTAGAGTATATTATTTCGTTTCACATATATTTTAAGTTTTGAGTAAATATCGCCATTTTTAAACAATAGAGCGAGAAAGTCCGTCAGGGTTTCGTACCATTTATTTGAATATGTTATGTTACTGTATATACAAATACATCATTGGATGTAATTCTTGTATTTTAAATTTTGTTGTGATACATAATTAATTTTAACAAATATCAAAACTTTATAGTTCGTTTCATGACTATTCATATAACCATTTTACAGTGTAATGGATGGTATGGTATTGTTTGTAACTTGATTAAATTGTAGACGTCAACAAATACCTCAGGATTGATTTCATCATCACCACCATGATTGAGGGATGGGAGAATTATTATCTGCTGGTGACAATACCCTTAGTCTGCCCCTGACTATAAATATCTCCTTCACCGTAATCACCCCGGTTTATGGTAGTAGGCTAATAGTATTTGATATACGAAACCAATTGTTATTAGAAATATATTAGTAGGGCTAACAATTAGCAAAGAAAAGTCAACCCTAAGAACTTCCCCCCACACAAACATAAATCTTCAATGAGAGTGGTTCCCATCCTTGACCACTTCGCAGTCTCCCTCAAGCCAATGATAATTGACCGTGAACCCGTAACCTCCCCAGACAAACAGGGTGAAATAAAAAACTTACTAATTCTACGTAACCAATTATATATATATATATATATATATATATATATATATATATATATATATATATATATATATATATATATATATTGTCTGACAGTAATGGAAAAAATAGATTTTTAAGAAAATTGTGAATAGCGTATTTTTTTAATATAATGTGAAAATACAAATAAAAGATAACTTAAGAAAACTAGGGCTTATATTTACTTCACGGGCCCCCACAGGTGCCTTCGCAGACCCCTAGGTACCCGTGAACCCATGTTGGGAACCTCTATCACATTCAATCACCGAGTGTGGTGCATTTAGTAGACTTATGTCAAATATAAAATGTGGAGATTATTATTTAATTGGACAAGCAGTCATATTATTAGGGATCATGAAAACGAAATAACTAGCGTATGATGTCTAACAGCTTTATGCGCACACAAAAATGATTATAGTCTACGCTATAAAATTATTTAGAAACTCACCTTTTCAGAAGAAGGAGACATAGATTTGCAATCTATAGTTTCTGTCTGTTTTTGCATATAAGGTTTTTGCTGGTTCGATGAACTGTTACCACCTCTGTTAGTATGTAAGTCATTTGTCTTTACAAAGCATACTGTGTGGATAAATAAGGTCACTTTTTAAGAAAATGATTTTTCTATGAATACTATTAAACTACAAAATCAAAAGCCTATAAACGGTATATTTGAAAATTTCTGACAGAAAAACATAAAGCCAAATTTACAATTCCGAAATGATGTTGTGTGTTTTGGTCATTGATCATCAATCAACAAAATCATAAAAAAAAAATTACATAATTTTATTAAATGGTTATTTTTCTATAACCAGTAGATATATTCTGAAAATTGAATATAATGGTGTTGTATAAAATTGATTAAATCTAGGAAATCGCTATGCTTTGCCTTAGATTTTGCATAATTTGTATTTCAGCTAGTAGCTCAAAAATCTCAGACAAAAAGTGTAGTTACCTGAGCATTTTATTTCTAGGACATATTATATGCATGCAAAATAATACATGATCTAATTTTGTCAAGCGTGTTTAAGTATTAATTATTCTAACATAAAACTTGAAATTTTGAAAAAATCTAACAATTTAATTTAAAAAATTTTAAACAAATATTCCAGTACCCTATTTTTATTATTATGTACTCATGTGAAAAAATATTATACTTAAATTTAATTTCTTATGCATTCTTAATAACACACTTTTGGTTTTAAAATAATCCTTTGTTACTTTTTGAAAACAAAACTATAAATTAAATATTAAAACAACAGTACAGAAAAAAAATATAATTTACTAGGGACGAGGAAGTATTTGATACGAAAAAGTGCTCTCACATTAGCGTGTATAAAACCAAAGTAAATTTCACATTTAAAAAAACTACCGCTCATGCACCTTGGTGGAGATTCGTGAAGATTATCTCAACATTTAAGGCACTAGGTGACCTGGTGGTCTAGGGATAAGGTGTCAGACTTCTGTGTTGGGGGTCCGGGGTTCAATCCTCGGTCCCGGCACAGATTTATCTGATTGCCAAACCCTTCCTTCACCTCTGACAAGACGTGTATTAATCACAACTTGTGAATGTAAGGAATGCCAGGCCCCCACCGTGGTTCGGATTCCACGTTAAACTGTAGGTCCTCCATTTCATCTCACATCACCCTACCACTACACATTAGCTTAAGTGCGTATAACCCGAATAAGTACTAAGACACGGTGTTAATAATAATGTAAGGCACCAATCCTGAAACATTTGTCAATATTTAGTGCATGATTAGTGCTTTAAATCCTGCTGTCTCAAAATTAGTTCTTTATATACAACGTACTAAGAGGCGTACATTACTGGCTGAAGGAGACTAGCTTCACACAACCCCACCATGTAAAGCAATAATTCAGAAACACGTGTCAATACTTAGTATATAATCCTTATTTTCAATCAATAGTGCTCAGTAATGATTAGAAATTTTAGGTTTACATCCAAAAAGTTGCTTGAATTTACAGTATATTACTAACTTCTATATCTTGATACGACCCTAATTGTTGCCATATTTACGGTCAAATAATACTGTTTAATATTGAAAAGGCAAATTCACACTTACTCATAAATTAAATATGTTGCTCAATATTTTTATATTGTAAAGCTGATTTTGGAACTTTTTCAGTTGAGACAACCAATCAGGCACTAAGCATTATAATAATTGCTTTAGATTTAACCTTCACGTATCAGAACTGAATTAATCTTTATTAAAATTAAATGTTATCTTGCGTTTATTAAAAATTTTGTTTTAATATATAGTTATACATATTTTAAGAAATTAAATTGTCCATTATCACTTTGTTGGTAATTAGTATACGTACAGTAAATATATACTTTCCCCTCTCATTTCTCTTCATGTAATGTTTTTTTTTACAGTCCAAGGCATGGCCAAACAAATAAATGTTTTAAATCTAAGAAACAGAATTCAAATGATGGTTTTTTACTTCACGAGACTAGCTTAGTTAAACTTCCGGACGGGATTTTAACCCCGTCCTCCTGAATATAGGAGCAACAAGGTAAAATTAAACTAACACGTAACCGTTGAACAGTGAACTAGCCTATTTTTATACTAATAAATCAGTATGTACTTACTTTGATCCATCAATAAAACGCTTCTTCCATCCTAATTTTTTGCGGTGAGCATATAGTCGAAGTCTAGTTTTTTTCCCTTTAAGGTAGCCCTTTTTGATTGTGTTATTGTTCAAAGTCAGAAGTTTTAGTTTATCGAAAAAAAATATAATTCTATGTTATTAATATATAATTATAATAGCTATCATAAGAAGGCAAGCGTACACAACTGTTCGGAAACACAGGACTAGTTTGTAAACACATTTATTCATACATTTACAATAAAAGCTATAACAGATATTATTATTTTAAACCATTTTAAACACCTATTATTTAAAAATGTGCCTGCTCACTGTGTGTTGTCTCAACTCTAAACAAGGCGAAGGCAGACATCCAACTAAAAGAGCGCATGCGCAAGGAGTCAACTGCCTTTCCTTCTTTCTCCGGCTATTCTTTACTTCCAAAGCGTAGATGGGGGATATGGCTGCGCCACATGATGGCCGAATAGCATTAGCTTTGACGCGTCAAAACAGCAAAAGGAATTAGCAATTATCTTTACATTTTCTGTTGTGACCTTATCAAAAAATGACTTAATTTGTTTCTGAAAGGTTGTATCTAGGATTATCTAGTAGTTACCCTCGTCTCAGAACTGTGACAATATATTTAAATGGCCATTGAAAATGAGCAAATTACGATATTTCATTCATTTTATATATATATAGATTATCAAGATGTAAGGTTGAGAGTACTAGATAAGCATGTTCCCACCTTTTCTCTTCATTTTGGCTTAGGTTAAGTTTGGTAAAAATAAAACACTACCTAACCATGGCCTATTTCCTGAACGTCTGTAACGCATTCCAATGCTCAGGAAGGCGGCCCCCTTAACACAGTAAGATAAAAAGTAAATAAATAAAAACAAACAGCTATAGTATGATTTTGGTAAGAAGAACAGTATAAGTTAGTGACTAAAGTTACTAAAACAATTTTAATTTATTCATACATAAAGTCATGTTATCTGCAGATGTCACTTTTGATAGATATTATCAATACCTATAGAATAACACAGATAATATAGTAAAACATTATCATTTTTGGCTGCAAACAAATATGTTTGAATATCATCTACCGTTCTTCCAACTAAAATCAGGGTATACTTGAACATTTTTTGTGTAAATATTAAATAGTTCAGAAAGTATTAAAATATTTACACGTTCATCTATATCAAGTTAACAAGTCAAATTTAAAAAAAAACCAAACACCTGCAGTTAATAGGTTTGGAAAAAGTTATACTTACATCTAATTTCATCAGTCAACAACACATCTTTGAAAGTAAATAAAATAATAACAAACTAGAAAAATAATTTTTGAAATCAAAACAGAGAATCAGTTTTGTTGAGAAAAGTTTTTAAAAAAATGTTCCTATACGCAGTTCCCATTAATATAAACGCCGCCTCGTTGAAGAGACTAAACGATTCGCTGCCGGATCATAGCGTAGGAGTGGTCCCCTTTTTATGGAAATACTGGTTTATCACTACTAAACTAATGCCGCGTTTATATCTCCCACCTTGACAGTTATTATCACCTTTTGTGAACACGCCATTTTATCAAATATCATAGAGCTAAATGGTAAAATGCTATTTTGTCATCAATTTTGGCTGATAAAAAAATATGTTTGTATTTTATAAAAGGACCTTCTTGCGAAAAATTGGACTGTAGGAAGAAAATAAAAAAAATACAAACATAATTTGGTGTAAATTTATAAAAATTGTACCATGTATATAATTAGTGTATTTTCAAGGCATTTATCAAAAGTGATAGCTGCAGATCACATTACTTGACGTATGAATATATTTTAGTTTTAGTAACTTTTGTAACTTTCAGATACGATTCATGACGCCAGAATCTTAGTAGGTATACAAAGGAATTCGGCTGTATCAGCTTTGAAACCGGAGCTTTTACGTCTGTTTTATATTATCCGTCTACTTACCACGCGGAATGGTTGAATGAATTGAAGTTGAAATGTTTACAGGAGGGTATTCCATTTCACCGATGGTAAGTAGAGTCAGGTGTCGACGTTACCGGTTTCCGGGTCAAATTCAACTTGTTCATTTAAAGTCCACAAATGAAAGTACCCATCGGTACCAAACGGATGCGGTGTTAGATCTAGGAAGCTAAAAGCCGATGAAATATTCATGCGTCCCAAATAGCCTCGTTAATGTGGGCGCCTAGGGACGATTGCAACCCTAAAGGGTCTAACTACCTTGGGACTATATGCCAGTAGGCAGAGATCACGATAGGCTTATAACTTATATAGGTAAACTATTATCTCGAGGATTAGCAGAAGTGATAGGTATAATATTAATAAACAAAGCTACCGGTTGGATCGGAAATGATGCAACATGCTTGATTTTGGCCCAGTAGTAAGGATTGGTTTTTTAATTCTCATAAATTATGCCCACCTCTCCCTTACCCTTCTCCTATTGCTAGGTGAATGATATTATTTTCTTTAAATTATTTACCTTATTATGCCTTACAGGAATAAAGTCATAAAATACAGTTTCAAAGCCAACAATGAGTTTATACAGTAAGCCTAGTTTAATACCTATTTTATTTTGACTTCATAGGGCCTTTTATGATGTAGAACCAATCTAGTAAATAAAATAAAGCTCAATCGCAAAAAGTACCGTAGCTAATGGCCTACACATAAATTTGAATAATTATTATTGTATGGTATGACATAACAAATATTAAGCCTCCATAAATTTAGATCGATCGGGTGTAATGAGGGTGGTTTTCCTAAAATGGTTTTTCACTCTCCCTCCACAAATATGTGGGTACACTTCTTAAAAATATAACCTTCATCATCCCTAAAACCATTAGCGTAATTAGTACTTAAGCGCATAGCCCGAACGAGTATTAAGACCCGGTGCTAAAAAATATATACTTTCATGTATTCATTGGTCAAGTCATGTGATTTACAGTTGTCACCTTTGAAATACATTTACAATTGTCACTTTTGAAATATATTATCAAACGGCCCCGTGGTATAGTGGTACCAACCAAGGGGTCCCGAGCTCAATTCCCAACTGATACCATGGGTATTTTTCCCAAAGTAGTAACTGTTGAAAAGGTGATCAGATCCTTGTTAATTAGGCTTGATTTAGGTTAAGAGTTTCTATTGGTTCCACACCCTCACATTCACTATAATTATCACTCCTTCTCATTGGGACACGGAAAGAATGTACGATTAGTACATACGGGCGCCCCCCCCCCCCCCTGGCAATGGTACATAAGTACCAGCTAGTCTTCTCCCCAAATGGGTTATAAATAATGTGACCCAAACAAGCATAAATAAAATATTTAATACTTATAAATTAACACTTATTGAAATTAATCAAATAGCCAAAGCTATTATTTATGGTTGTTAGTGAGGATTATTACTCCATCTAGATAGTATATCTGAAATTTGAAAAATTATACATGGAGTAATCCTCACTAAAAACATAAATAATATATTTGGCTAATTGATTCATTAATATGTAATCCCACTCAATTATAATAATTGTACAAATGACAGCATTAAGCCAACTACCGAGTCGAAGGTGGCGGCGTTATCTGTTTAGCTCGTGATCTTAATAAAATCACATATATGTAGCCAACGATTTCCACACGTCCATCATAGACTCTGCCTTAAAATATGAGTGAAGAATTACCCTGAGCACGGGACGATTCCTGGATAGCTCAGTGTAAGAGCATTGGCGACCTAAGCCAAAGGTCCCGGGTTCGATTCCCATACCCAGGTGTCATTTTTCGAATTTCAGAAACTTATTGAAATGTTATCATTGTTGACGGCAACAAAGATAATATGTATTTTCGCAAAGTTACTTTCTATCAAAATAATATATTTATGAATAATGAAGGCGATTAATATTAAATAAACCATAATAGGCCTATGTCTGGAGAATAAAAGGAAACCAAAATGAAAATCATAACTTGGGAAAATCACTCCTATAGTCCCTGGACGGGATTCGAGTCAAGCTAGATCCAAGCCTCTCAGACCATTCTGAAATGGGAACCAATTCATCAACCTTGCCTATGCTCCTAGCCGCTTCTAGCTAACTCGGGGCATGATTAACTTCACAAATCTCTTCCATCTTCTTCTAGACCCCGTGAAGTGACTTAATTTACACACCGCTAAAGGCACAATTGAAAAGAGTTAGTCTTCCTTCAGACAATGTCTTAATGAAGCATAGAGCACGGATAACCTCAAAAGCAGGCCGCAAAGCCCCTTCCTTTTTGAGTGTCTCGCTAGAAATTCGTTTCTCTCAGTCTAGGTAATGATCGGTGTGGCTAGAATCAGCTGGGGGCGCTGAAACGCTGCACGGCTATAAATTAGGAGCTAATTATTCGAAGAACACGGGTGTAACATTATAGAAGTTATCTTTAGTTTCATCAGTACATCAACGAGAGAGAGCCTAGAGGTACAAATGTAATGTACAAGCGTGTTTCTTGATAAATTAGTGCTAAAATACTAACATTAACGGAAAACATTTTGATTTTGAAAATGTCAGAAAATTTCGTTTCGTTAGTTAAGGTTAAAGCTAAATGTAAGATATATTTTTTCATTGGAATATTAAAAGCTAATTGTCTACACTGATATCAACATACTATTCACCAACTAACTTAGCCTAATAAAGTAAATCTCAACACACTGGTTACAAATCATTATAATTACGGCACTGTCAGTATAGAGGGTACTAATTTAAATAAACTAAAATAGTAGATCTAGTAATACACATCCAGCTCTACTAACATCTTGATATTTACTGATTAGATCGTAGGACGAAGCCGTCAACAAATAGTAAACATTGTCAGCACGGCCCTGAATACAATCAAAAGTCCCATAGACTTGTGGTTGACTGTTATAACCATTTAGGGCCATATTTATTGTCACACTTAGGGCCGTATGCAAGAACTTGACTAAGTGGATGCTTTGTGGACACTCGCGTGGGTTTGTGTGCGTCATCAAAGGTTAAAAAATGGTACGATAGTGTGATCGGGACCACACTATCGGTCTACTAAGCACTCACTATACGTTCTTGCATACGGCCCTAAGTGCAGCTCAAATCCAAATACACATATGAAACTGGCCCATTCCATTCTCGTCTAGTTAGGTGTAATCTTTTACTTGGTTTTGAACCGCACTTGACGCACACATCGTCTGAATATGAAACTAGCCCTTAGTCACGGAGTTTTGTAAGTCGTGTATTGATAGAACCCCCCCCCCCCCTATAAACAAGATTTATTTATACCTATTTAGGGCCGTATATATAATTGAGATTCGGAGGCCAAACAATCCCCCATTCAAACCTAGTTGTGTTTTTCTTTCATAAAGATAGTAGGCGATTGAAGTACTCCCTAGACTAGCCTAATTAATATACGGTCTTTAGACGCTAACAGTTCTGCGATACCTGTAAAAAAACTAGCAGTTATGTTAACAGTATGCCTCATCACCTCCATTCAATAAATGCTAGGTTTACCATGTTAAGAATTATGTCATGTCCTTATCGTTACTACAATCAAGAGATTTCCAAGTTGATATTTTTCTTTGGTGATTCAGTTGGACACAAAACAAATGAACTACTATACTCGATAGTGTGTTAAATGTATAGAGAATAACGATTGTTCACGTGGTTCCAGATGTAAGTCATGCAATAGATACCAATAGTTAAAAGACAACCATATAAAGGTAATTCGGCCTGGGATTAAAGCATATAGGTACCTGCCAAATTTCGTTAAAACTTGTCGACGCATTTGGCAGTAATCGGAATAAACAAACGAAATACCAAATGGTCGAGTAAGAATCAAGATCTCACTTCATTCAGTAAAAACAAAATTATAGGGTAGACTATCAAACTTATTACCGTCAATTAAACGTAAAGAGAAACATAAGTCAGTCAAAAATAAAATACTCTCAAGGAACTGTGTGAAAAATCCTCTAACGTAATGAACATGAAATAAAATAAAACTCTATTGGGGCCATGAAATTCGAGATATCGGTAGTGTAATTTATTCGAACTCTAAAAATAGAAAAGTCTGGGTGAGGTAATTTGAAAACACGTTTGACAATTTCCGGTTCTTTTTTTGTATTTTTATTTTATTTTGCAATACCTCATAAAAAAAAGTTCCATTTCGTTAACTGCTGTAATCACATGACGCTCACATATTTATCACCAAACAAACAAAACCATTTTTCACACATAAATAAGAAAAATGTATTTACGAAAGAATAAATATAAACAACAAAATTTCAGCATGACACTCCCTTGAATTATCTTGAATAGAACAATCATACATGACGTATACGTGGTTATCAACTCGTGTATCGTATTCACAGAAATGGGTCTCTCTGCGCACGAATAGTAATGAAGTGATGCGACCTCCACATGTGGTATAGTCCCAACAGAACAGATAATATCTTATGTTACTGAAACAACTTATAGTAACATATACTCACAGAGGGGGGTAACAAGGTAAGGGGGAAGAAGGTATAAAATAAAGGGGGAGCGTGTAAAACCCAGTTATCAATTAATTGATAAATAGGGTCATACGACAAAAATTTGAGGACAGGAATCGATACCAACCGGTTGTATTAGTGGTGGTGTTTTTAATTTCAATATTGTGGCTTAACACTCTTTAAAGTGTAATTGCTAGAAATTAAACACACTTTTTATTTTGCCTCGTTTTAGTGCCCTTTCAGGTTATACCCATGATTGTTAGGTAGGTAATCCAATGGTAGAGGAAGGAGTAATATAATAATTTAGAGGAAATGTGCTTACATTTGCGTGAATAGTGGGAAATTATTAAGGATACATCCGCCTAAACACACAAGACCGGGATTCAAACTCTGACCTCCTTGTCATCGGCCAACGGGACTAAATTAGCTTGACATTTAGAACGTGTGCCCAGCGATGTGGCAACCACCTTATATACTCCTATATTTGGATGTAACTATAAATAATTAATTTTAGTAGAATTATTTAACGTGCACTTTTTGAACTGATTATATTAGTAGCTGCAAACTTAACTCTATAAAACTCACAACATTCCATCTCTCGCCAGTTAATTCGTCACTGTGAAAAGAGAAAGTCCTATTTTGCATTATGATTAATTTTTCAGCCATATTATGAATCTGTAACTTACAGTCCGTTTCTAACAAAAAAAAACTTTATTTATTACAGTCTTATTACTTGTTCATGTTATATAGCTACGCGTAGGTGACCTGGTGGTCTAGGGGTAAGGTGTCGGACTTCTATGCTGGCGGCCGGGTTCAATCCTCGGTCCCGGCACAGATTTATCTGATTTCCAAACCCTTCCTTCACCTCTGACAAGACATATTGTGAATGTGGGGAAAGCCAGGCCTCCACCGTGGTTCGGATTCCACGTTAAACTGTAGGTCCTCCATTTCATCTCACAATCACCCTACCATTACACATTAGCGTAAGTGCGTATAACCCGAACGGGTAGTAAGACGCGGTGCTAATAATAATAATAATAATATATAGCTACGCATATATATATTTATTTTACTCTCTCATTGGATAAGAATGAGGAATAAAGTATTTTAGAGATAATATATCCACATTTGCATGGATGAAGAGTGGGAAACCATTTAGGAAAAACTACCCTCGTCAGACCTAGCTGGGATTCTAGCCCCCATCTCCCCGTCATCATCAAGGCCAGCCTAACACGAGAGTGACAACTTAAACCATTCGGCCACTGAATCGGGTGAGCTATTTTTATGGTTACAAGTTATCGGAGCTAAAAAAAACTATTTTAATGTACATTTACAACAAGTTACGCAGTTGTCCCTTTTGATAATATGATCTGACATTACTAATATACTGTAGAAAAATCAAATCAGATGTTGACAGTAACATTTTTTATACGTATTAATTATTCTTACTATAATTATTCTACAAACTAGCCCACTCGAATTGAGGATTAAAGTATACCTGTCAGACGGTCCACACGAAATGCAGAACCTGTAATTCCATTTAACTCCTAACCCCTGACCTAACCTCACCTTACCTATACTAATCTAACATATCCTAATCTAACCTAAACTAACATAGCCTAACCTAACCTAACCTCCATGTTACATTTTGAACTAAGTCATGAATTTAATTTTTACTCCGCAGTTCGTGTAAGGGTATTACCGAGCTCGGATGAGTTGTTCCGCAATTCGTGTGCACTGCTACAAACAAAGAGTTAAATTACAGATTGAGCTAAGTTATTGGAAAGCACTTATTTGACAACTGTGATCCTGTTCACTTTAAGTCGCTTGAGACAACTGTAGCCTACATCTTTAAAAGACACCTAAAATGTTTCACTTTTTTTCCCCACCGCGTCTTACTACTCATTCATAGATATTATGGTAAATAAATATTCGTAATTTCATCATACAAATTTTCAAATAAACAAAAATTTCGTACTAAAAATGGTTTTATAACACCTGGAAAAATCGCGAAAAAAACACTTTTTTCTTATACATTATTTTTTTACAAATATAAAATTATTATTATTATTATCACCGCGTCTTACTACCCGTTCGGGTTATACCAACTTACGCTAATGTGTAATGGTAGGGTGATAGTGAGATGAAATGAAGGACCTACAGTTTAACGTGGAATCCGAACCACGGTGGAGGCATGGCATTCCCCACATTCACAAGTTGTGATTAATACACGTCTTGTAAAAATATAAAATAAAACCATAAATGAAGACCGATAAAATATTCTAACTCACAATAACAAACATTGATACAGTTAAATCACAAAGTAAACCAGAAATGCCAGGGCCTGCAAGATCAAAAACAGCCAAAACTAAGAATAGCAAAAGACACAGCCATATTAATTCAATATATAGATTTTTTTCTACTGAAAGGGAATAAAAAATACCGTCTAATTTAATATAAAATGAATAAAATAGTTCATGATTACTTTTAAACTATCAAAATAAATACATAATAAATATTTTATCATTAGATTTGAAACGGAATACAATAAATGCATGGGTTTTTAGGTATATTATTTTCAAATCTACAAAGAATAGGATAAAATTACGATCGATCTTTGCGAGTCCAAGGTTTATATATAGACTATTTTAATATTTGTAGACATCGATGGTAAGGCCTGCGTGGATTTGACCTTGACCGCTACTGCATTAATTTTACGGCAATCGAAATCAACATGGCCGTAATGTTATTTGCGTGTTAACGAACAAACGAAATTTTGCCTATAAAATATGAATTACATTTTAAAATACAAATAATAATAAGAATTCGTGAAAAAACTACGATTTCGCGTATAAATACCTTTATAGATTTATTTCGTGAGTTCAAAATTACGTAATAATGATTTCATTGAACTTTAAACAAGTTTTAGCGTTTTCCCTACTCATTCAGGTTGTACGCAAATGCATTAGTTACGCTAATGTCATAAGGATTAGGAAGGTTTAATTTAGAGTAAGTGCACCCGCAATGGCGTGGAGAGACAGTGTCAAACCATTTAGTAAAAAATACATTCTTATTACATCCGATCGGGATTCGAACCCCAATCTCCCGGTCATGGGTAATCCAGTCTATCGCGAGTGTTACACCGACAATCAGATCACCAAAGCAGGCTAATTCCTCCTTTTAAAAAAAAATAGTGTGCCCCTCTTAAGATGAAACATTCTATAAATAGTAAGACAAAACCGAAACCTTGGTTTGTTGCGAAGCTGTCAGGCAAGGTCTGGGCATGCATGATGCCCATACATGGCAACCGGGCGTAAACAAGCGTGACCACAATACAAAACATGATGAGTAAACAAAACTCAGATGGTCACTGTGTCAATGGTTCATTCAACAATATATATATATATTTTTTTAGCAACATTAATTTTATTGTCGTATCGTGCAAAGAAAATCAATCGAACAAGAATGTGTTTTTTTTAATGATGCATGCACTTCAAAATAGTGTGTTGATTTGAAAAGCCCATGTTGGTATAAATAACGTGGTGGGGAATTTCCATAATCTTAGGTTGAATTGAGCTATCCGCAAATTTACAGTAACGAGATTAAGATTAGGAAAGTAAAATTTATATTAGGCCTACGGTATAATTTACATAGGAAGAACCTCAGAGAGAGAAAAAAAAACTGCGCTAACAATGATAATAATTACGTTTTATTTTTGGGGGGAATTGATTATGTTTATCAAAAATGACAACCGCAGATAAATTAACATGACCTGACGCATATATACGTGTTAGTTGAACTATAGCCTTATTTAAGTTGAAAAAGATCAATTTAGAAACTTCAAACATATTTATTTGCGGACAACAATTATAACATTTCACTATATTACTTATTTTATTGGTATTGATAATATCTATCAAAAGTAACGGCTGTATATTACATAACTTGATGTATGAATAGATTTAAATTATTTTAGTAAATTTAGTAACTACTCGATACAGTACTGTACTATAGGTTCTCCCTAAGAAAATTGGACTGTACTCGTTATTTACTATGGTACCCAAGTTTTTTATTATTAGTCTAATAAAGGAACGTCTCTTATCGTCAACTTAATCGTGTAGTTGATGTTACATTACCCTTTTATATAACAAGCGATCAAATTACAAACAATCCCGGGCTAATGAAATGTTTTAAAATATGTAGCCTAATTTTTTAATTCGATTTTTAAACGGATGGTATAGCAAATGTAGCTTATACCCACACTTCATTCTAGCCTATTATTAAAACTTTGACTTTATTAGTTTTTTTCCTTCCGCGTCTTAGTATAATTCGGGTTATATACGCATTAATTATGCTAATTGTATAGGAATAAGGAAGGTAAGTTTTAGAAGAATTGTACCCACATTTGCGTAGGGAGAGAGTTAATACGCCGATTTTAGGGGGAAACCTCCTCAGAACATTCGATCAAGATTTGAACCCTGATCTCCCTATTCCCGGTAATCCAGTTCAACATGAGAATGAGAGAGAGACAAAGCGAACACAGATGCGGGTAAAATAAATGGTATGGAACTTCGCATGGACTTTCTCGCTCTATTGTTTAAAAATGAAGATATTTACTAAAAACTCGTTACTTATGTGAAACGAAATAATATACACTAGCAAACCCAAGCATAAATTGAACTATATTTATGTAAAACATTTTTTAAATCCAGTTTTAAATTATATAATTTTATTATTAAAGAATTAATGTCCTCATCTGTACCGATAAAAAAGATCAATATTGGGCCCACAAGAGTCAACAGATATACATTAATACAATACAATATACATTAATGTATTTTATTTCGTTTCACATATATATTATGAGTTATGAGTAAATGTCTCCATTTTTAAACAATAGAGCGAGAAAGTCCGTGCGGAGTTCCATGCCATTTATTTTTAAGGGAATGGCTAGGGGCAACATTTATTGAATTGGACCTTATTATTTGATAAGTTGGACTACGTGGAAAACTAAAACATTTCTCAGAACTAACAGCCTGCTTATTATTTGGTTAACCTTCGAACATCCAAGTCTTATGAAACAGTAAATTCAGTGTACACCTGATACAACACATACACGTTAAGTTGAAATGCACCCACACGTATCTGGCTAAAAGAACTTTTTTTCCGGTAAATTTTGGTCTAAAAAATTTTCCCGTAGGGGCGGCTTGCGCGGGGGTTAAATTGTAAGGTTTGTCCCCGAAGCCATTATACTTTAAAATATAGTTGTTAAAAGACGAGTGGGTTTAAGAAGGATGAGGAGGAGGGGAGATGATGTTTAAATGTAGGAAGCACGGGGGATAAGGAGGGGAGACAATTTCAAGCCAACCTTAAAATTTTATTTTATAAATTTATTGTATGAAAAATTGAAGCAGTTTATAACATTGCAGGCAAAAAAAGGCTCGCATTTTATTTTTCCTTATACTTTTTTTTTCACCGCCTCATATCCCCCATTCGGTTTGTAAGCCTTTGTACTAATTAGACTACGCTAAGTGTTAGGGATGGGGAAAGGGGAAAATTAAAAGAATTGCCCCGTGAAAGGGGGAAAACTTTTGGGAAAAACCGCTTCAGTGCAACGACTGGTATCGAACACCAATTCCCTGTCACCCGGAGTCTTTTGGAGGTAGCGCGTTAGTTTTTGTTTGCAGTAAATAGTGACCAAACTTAGGTACTTAAAAAAAAAAACCTTCAAACGGCAGTGCGCAAAAAACTAGAGCACAAAGGACTTCACTTGTTGAATTTAAGTAAAGGTCCCCCCTAACCCCCCCCCCCCCCCCCACACACACAAACACAACACACAGGGTCATGCCTCACATGATGCCAGGCTTGTAGTTGGACTGTTTCAATTCAAAATGAATCGAAATGGGATATTCAAGCCGGGAATGAAGGATCAGACGTGTTTGAAATTTGCTCCAAAACCCGGAATGATGACAAGGCAAATAGTCCAAAACTGATCGTGTGCGAGAAAAGTCGAATCGGGAAAATGACTGACCATGCGCGTAAACCCTATGAGCTCCGTTTTAGCTTCCCCTCTTTTTGTTTTGGTGCTAGAGGTTTGCTATTCGTTGTATCATGACTCCCAATCCTAAATTAAACTCTGTTGAATTCTGACGGACTTTTCAATTTTTTTGGTGACCTGGTTGTTAGGGGTATGGTGTCGAACTTCTGTGCTTGGGGTCCCATCCGGGGGTTCATTCTTTTGTCCCCGGGAATAGATTTTTTTGATTGCCCAACCCTTCCTTCACCTTGAAAAACGTGTATTATCACAACTTGTGAATGGTGGAATGCCGGGGCCTCCCCGTGGTTGGATCCCACGTTAGACTGTAGGCCCTTCTTTTTCATCACAACCCACCCTCCCATTAACATTAGGTAATGCGTACAGCCCGAAGGGTAGTAAATAGTAGAAAAATTTAATTTATCAATTTGTACAAACGTTTTAGTTTTGGTGGAAAGTGAAAAGTAAACAGCATAGTAAAAGTTTAAAAAGGAAGAGGCTTATCAGAAAATATTTGGTTTAGTAAAAAATATACGGGGTGGAAACTTTGTTTTGTTAATCATGCAACGCTCCCGTATGGAAAATTATGCGAGTACAAAATGTACAGTTCCGTAGTAGGGAATTACATAAAGCAAGAACCGCGTTGGGGTGAAACCTGTCAAGCCCGCAATGACACTTCTGGCATGAAAGCCTGGTATCAAGGGGGCGGGCATGGCAACCTGCCTGGCATGAAGAGGGGTTTTGGCAACTTGCATAAAGAGGGCATGGCAACCTGGGTCAAGAGGGCGGCATGGCAAGCCCTGGGCGCAAGAGGGGCGGGCATGGCAAGCCTGGCGTCAAGAGGGGGGGGCTGGCAAGCCGGCGTAAGAGGGGCATGGAAACTGGCGTCAAGAGGGGGGGATGGCAAGCCGATCAATGGGGGGATGGAAGCCTGCTCAAGAGGGGCAGGGGAAGCCTGGAAAAAAGGGGAGGGAAGCCTGGCATAAAAAGGGGGGGATGGAAACCCCGGCGTCAGGGGGGCATGGCAAGCGGCGCAAGGGGGATAACCGTGTTGGGGCTTGGGCCTACAATTTTTCAGTTCAAAAAAGAAACTTAAAAAAAAAAAATAAATCGCTCGTTTAGGTATTTCGTGATCTGCACATCAGAAACCGTACCCCCCGGGCGCTTTTTGGGCCCCCCTTCCTTTTTCTGGCCTGTAAAAACTTTTGATGCAACGACATAAATGTATTCAGATCTTTTTTTATAAAAAAAAACTTTGGGGGAAGATGATATTTTGGGGAAAAAAATAGTACCAATAAATTTATCCCCCAAAATTCTTACTTTACAGAAATCGATTTCAAGAAAAATTCCCTTCACATTTTTTCTTTTTAAGGGAAATATGGGTTTTCCAGGGAGAAAAACGCAAGCTAAATAAACAAAAAAGTTTAGATTCCACAATATTAAAAAAAATAGAAAAAAAAAAAATGGGTTTTGGTAGAACGGAACTTTTTGAATTAATGTTGTTTTTTCCCCATAGACAGTTAAAATTTTTTTTTTATTTATTTTGCCAATTTTTAATTTTATAGGTTTTATATATCAAAAAATTTATATTGCAGATCACGATATATTTTAAATTTTTTTAAATGTTTCATTGGCCTTGCCTGACTTTTATAACTGTCAACAACAAAAAAATCAAAAAATGTTTTTCACTATCACTTTTCCGTTATTTTTTTACTTTATTCCCTCTTCCTTTTTTTTTGGGTTTTCCCTTTAATTCTTTGTCTTTGCTTTTCTCTTTTAAGTTTTTAAAAATTTTTAAAGTACTTTAAAAAAAACAAAAAAAAATTTGACCTTAATATCAAATCGTAGGAGGGCAAAAGTTTGCAATTTTCACGTTCCATTCAACTTACTGATTTTTTAAAGGGGTTTTATTTTTTAAAAAAAAAAATGAAGAAACAGAAATTGGATTACATTTGTGTTGTCGGTGAGAAAAACTTACAGGAAACAGTGCGAAAGCAGCCGAAAGGGGAGGCCCCCCAAGGCAGAAAAAAAAAAAAGGATTTTTTTACAAGCAAAAATCCGTTTTTTAAAAGTTTAAAAAGGTTTGTTTTCATGTCTTTTTCCCCAAAAGGGGAAGGTTTTTTTTCCTTGGAGTGACTTTCTGTGAAGTGTAACCTACTTGGAGAATAACTGATGAAGGCATTTAAAAAAGTAAAGCGTTCGTTTAAGAAGTTGCGTTTCTTATATACTCCTAAAATTTTCATTTTTAGTTTTAAGAAATTTTGATAAAAAAAGAAAAATTTTTGCAAGAGTTTCCAAAAATGTAAACTTTTACTTAAAGAATTGCTGATTAAACCTTTACTTGTTTTTAAATTTGTTGGTTTTTCAATGATGGTTTTTTCCGACACCTTGCTCAGTAAAGAAAAGGTCGTTCCCGCCAAAAAAAAAAATATCCATCAGTGGAAAAAAAAATTGGTTTTTTCCTTTAAAAGATGAATAACCAACGAAAAAACTCGAGGATGTGTTTGTTTCGTTTTAAATTTTTAGTTCTATTGTGTGTCATTGTCAATTTAATTCATTGTTTGAACTATAATTTTCCCTTATAAGTGCTTATGTTGAGTGTTTTACAAAAAAAGGTCTGAAAAAATTGAAGTGTTGAGAGGCGGAAGAACTTTTTAGTCCTTAAGGTTTTCAGGGGGGGGAGGGGGGGGGAAAATTTATTGTCACGCAACACAGATTTTTAAACTTGTGTTCTAATTTTTAAGGATAAAATTATTATTTTTATATTTTCCCGTTAAAAAGCTACATATTAAAAATGTCCGAATATGCATGGTGTGAAAATGAAGCTAACATTATTTTGCCATGTTTCCCCGAGGAAAAGTTGTAACACAGGGTGAAAGGGTTACTCAGGTTTAAGGAAAAAGAGGGAGTAAAAAAAAGTTAAAAAAAAAAGTTACGATACTGGTTATGAATACCTCCCGGAACCCTATTACACCAAATTAAGGGGGTATGTTACAATTTTTAAAGAAACAGAAAAACGCACGAAATTTTTTTTTTCTAAATTATTATTTAAAAAACAAAAATTGGAACCAAAAATAGAATATTTTGTCAATCAAGTGTTTTTTGCACGTGTTAACAAGTACCTATGTATGATTTCCCTAATGAAAAAAAATTTAAAAAAATACCATAATCTTTGGGGCGGGGTACTAAAAAACGAGGTTTTCTGGGGTTATTTTTACGATGGGGGGGGTTGGGTTAACCCCCCCTGGTGCACAAAACTATTTTTTTTTACCAAATTTTTTCCCCTCTCACCACGCAAATAAATATGCCTAATTTATTTCCCCTTCTCAACCTCCCATTTGCGAATTAAAATAGTGTAGTAGTCGGAAAAAGGGAAAAAAAAATTAAAAAAAGGCCTTTTAATTTACTTTTGGGGGAAGGTAGCTGAAAATAACTGGGGGGGGTCGTTGAGGGCTTCTTTTGACGATGCGTGAAAAAAATCTAAAAACCTTCTAGCGTTTTAATTAAAAAAAAATCAAAAAAGGAAATTAAAAAAAAAGGTGAGAGGTAGTAAAGGTATAGGGGCCATCCTTATTTTTAAAATTTAAAGGATTGTTTGAGCGTTTAAGTTAAGTTTACTTTAGATTATTAAGCATGGGCCCCTGGAAAGGGGGGGGGTTAAAACCCACCCCCCCCCACCCCCGTTTCCTAAGTTTTTAATTTGGACTTTAAGATGGCTTGTAAAAAACTGCAATAATTTAAAGAGGTTCACTTTTTTTTAAAGTTGCAGGGGAAAAGGGCATCTTAAAAATTTTATAGTATTTAATTTCAAAGATATTCAGACGATCATTAAATAACTTTTAAGGTACCAATTTTTTTTAAAGACATAGGGGAATGAGGGGGCCGGGTTAAATACTTAATTGAATAGTTATTTTTTTAACTCCGACGAGTAGATTCCCGATAGCTTCTAAGGGGGTGCAATTTTTTTAAAAAGGGCTGGTAAAAAGGCATTTCAAATCTTTAAAAAATACTTTCTAAAGAAAAAAATTTTGGTAAGAAAAAAATTTTTAAAAGCTTTTAAGTAATTCTAAGTTTAAAAAAAAAAGAGTGAAGACCAATTCAAATAGCTTCTTAGTAATAAATTTAAAAAAAAATTAGGTAGCCTTTTTAAAATAGCTTTAGAAGCATGAAAATTTCAAAAAAACCTATAGCCGCATTAAATAGCCCTAAAGTATCCCCAAATTTTTTTTTAAAAAAAAGGGGGCCTTTTTTTTATTCACATATTGAAAAAAAAAAGAAGTTGCAAAAATTGTTTTTAACCCCAATTGTGCTTTGTGCTCATATGTTCCCGAAATGAAATTTATACTAAAAAATGAGCGTTTTTGGGCAAGAAAAAGGGGGGCAAGCCTGAACTAAATACTTCCTATTTTTAGGAATAGTGATGACTACTCAAGTTATCCTCAATTAAATGTTCTTTTAAAATAGAATTTTTGGTACGAATTTTTTATTTAGACAAAAAGAGACAAAAAAAAACAATCGAATAACATTTTGTTAGGTTATTTTTTCAATATGTGGTGGCCCCCCTTTTTAAAGTTTTTTTTTTCGTTTTAATAATAGGGAAGGCCCCAAAGGGCCCCTTCATTAAATGTTTTTTAAAAACCTAATTTTATGCAAAATTTTAAAAAGTTCATAAAAAGGACAATAGCACAAAGGGCACAACGAAAATTTACAGATACTTTTTTTTCTTTTATTTTTTTAATTGTGACTGGGGGATTTGCTCAATTGGCCAGCGAAATTTTTTTTTCTATTTGCCTAGTTTACAGAAAAATGTTCATGTTTGGTCAATATTAGTAAAAAGTACAGTAACCCATGTCTTCTTTGGTCTAACTGACAGTCACAGCTGACTTTGACGAACATTTAGGTATATACCTAATTTGACTGTCAGAAGTGACAGGCTAAAACGTTTTAGCAGATCACTGGTTGGCGTAGGGTACCAAAATTTTGGTTGGGGAAATTTTTTTAAAAGGGGCATGTGAGCTTCATCAGCACCAAAGAACCATGGGGTACTTAGACAACTTTTTTTTTAAACGGCAATGCGGCAAGCCAACTGATTACGTCCTCATCTTCCAGAGGTGTGGGTGTTGGGTTGGAGTAATGAGCCTGATAACGCTAATGGGGTCGCAAAAAAAGAACCTTTTTTACTATCATGAAAGGAAAAGGAAAAAAATTCCAAACTAACTCCCCTTGTTGCCCTTATGTAAATATGGAGACCAATTTCCCACACCTGCAGATGTCACAAATGTTTATAGGTGATCACAGCGTACCCCCAATAAAACGGACACAACACAGCGTTTTTGTGACTAGCCCGGATTCATAGTGCCAAAACAAGCTCACTTGCAAAATGTCATCTCAAAGTCCCCCCCTAAATTTTAGCGTTCAGCATGATTGTTTTTATGACCCTTATCGTGACCAAAAAGATATAAAATGTCAGGTTCAATGGTCGGGCGTCATAATTCAAAGGTATAAATTTTTCCCGGTTTTCCAAAAGGGTATTATTTTTTCCCCCGACCTTTGGGGTAGGCTGATAAAAAAATTAAATTGTATTAAAAATTTTTTTGGAAATAAATCTTTTGGTGTTTTTTTAAAAAGGGGTGATTTGACCTTAGGGGGGAAAACTATGCAATGTTAAAAACCCAATTTTAGGAAAAAAAGGAATTTAGGCGGGAGTAGGGAGGAAAAGGGTTAGGGGAAGAAGTGACATATATTTGAAAAAGCTTATTTCTTCAGTTCGTAAATCCCCTTTCGCAAATTTTATATTTAAAACTTTTAGTGCCCCTAATTCACAAAAGTATTTTTTTTATTCTTTTTAATTTGAAATTGTCCTTTTTTTTTTTTTTTTTAACCAAAAAAAATTCCCCCGGTTTTTTGGGGTTTCCGGGGAGGCTTTTTGGGGAAACCCTTGGGGGGTTTCTGTGGAGAGGAAGTAATGTTTTTAATTTTCAGGCATTGGGGGTGATTTCCATAGTTATTATTATTTTTATTATTTTAAATTCATTGTGGTTATCCGTTGCCTTTCAGTACATTATTAAAAAAAATGTTAAAACCTCTGTCACCCTTTGATAGTGTTAAAAAAAATTTCAAAGTGTGTTTAATACAAAAATTTTTTTTTTGCACGCGTTTTATAAATTTTGGTTTACGCTTAAAATGTTTAATTTGTAAATGGTTTAGAATAACGGTTTTTTTTAAGAAGTGTACCCAATTTCGTGGAGGGGGCTTGGATAAAATTTTGGGAAAACCCCCTCAGTTACCCACCGAATTCGAATTTGATTCCCCCTCATCGGCGTTTGTTACTCCCAAGGCGGTTGGCATGCACCACCGAAGCGGGTTTCTTATTTTTAATAAATGTAAAATATTTGTTAGTATAAGTATTTGGGAATTACAGTAGGTACAGGCCAAATTTTTTAAAAAAGTGCCCTTTTGTACAAAAAGGATAACACTTCCAGTTGGAAATTTTAAATTTTTAAAAAAAAAAGGGCCCCAAAAAATAAACTTAAATATTTTTATTCTGTCCCCTTTTAAACCAATAAAAGCGTTTCCGGGTTAACCCGCAATTCATTGCGCAGTTACCTGGGCAACGCCGGGCTTCGCTATTGATAATATTTTCAAAAATTTTAGTACGTAGGTAAATAAAACTAAAGGAAGTTTTTAAAAATTTGAAGGGGCGATCTCCCCTAGCCAATGAATGAACCCGGGTTTAAAATTCGTGTCCACCCATACGGGGGAGTTATTTTATTTAAATTATTAAAAGTTTTTATGGTCATATAAGGAAACGAATGCATGGTTTTTATGGGTAAGATAGAAAAATAATTTCCCCCAAATTTACACTTTTTTTTTTTCTGAAGCAAAAATTTAAAAAGGTAATATTAAGCAACCGGCAATTTTAAAATTTAAAATGACCTAAATTATTTTGTTCGTTTTTGTGGAATTTTAATTATTTTTTTTTGGGGGGGAAAATTTATGATCGAATTTTTTTAAAACCAAAAATGTTTGGGTAAATTTAGGTCTGGTTACATTTTATTTTTATAAATTTTTCCCCCTTAGGGGCCATGTTAATAATTTTTCCCAAAAAGTATTCAAATTGAGAATCAAGATTTTAGGGGAAAAAAACTCGTGCCCCTTTTGTAAAAAAAGACTTCGACAACTCTAGTTGGAACGTATTAAACAATTTGAAATAAGTGTCGACTTTGATTTAAATGTCAAAAAAATTTCCCCCGAAATAAGTTTTTTTAAAAACAGGGGCCCAAGTATGAATGTGCATTAAAGCCAAAAAAGCCGTTTAAAAAACCCAAGTACAAAAAAACAAAGAATCTTTTTTTTTATGTACCTAGATTAAGAATACCGGCAAAAAGCAAATGAAGATATCCACCACAGGAGGGATATTTCCCTCATAAGTTCGACAAGAGCAATTAATTAACCCCGGGGTGGGGATGGGGACACTCTACCATTTTCCAATTAATAAGCAAAAGTTAATAATAAAATTTTTGCACCGATCTTACCCCCCTTGGGTTATACGTTTTTAATATAATTCGCTAAGGGGTTGGGGGAATTGGGGGGAAGGGGTTTAATTGAGGAAGTGAACCCAAATTTGCGTGGGGGGGACGGAAAAAACCATTTGGGAAAACCCCCTCCCCCTTCACCCGCCCGAGATTCGAACCTCGATCTCCTGTCCTCAGCGTCACTAAACACGACAAGGTTTTTGCCACTACCCCCGGGGGGGGTAAATAGCATAAAAGGTATTTTCAGCCACCCCCCCCTAGAGATGGATTCGAAAAAAAAAAATTCGGTAGGTAATCTTTAAAAAATATGGGGAAAAAAATATTTTTTAAAACTATATCGAAAGAAAATTTATAAAAGTAAAATCGGTATTGAATTTTAGTCAGGAATAGTAATAATAATTTAAATTTTTGGATTATAATAATTTTTTTTTATTTTTTTAAACATGAAGATTATAATGAATTTCAAAATCATAGTAGGTATAGGGGGCTATAAGCCTTGTTATGTGTTGGAAAATTTTTTTAAGAGTTAAGCCAAAAGGATTGAATGTAGAGGCGAAAAAAAGTTGAGAAATTATTATTTGTTTTCCTCCACAGTCCCCCCCCTTTAAAATTTTGTCTAGCAGAGGAAGATAACAAAAAAAGTTTTTTCTTTCGATACAAATCCGATACCAAGTGTGAGTATAATATCATAAAAGTATCGAAAAAAAAAATTAAGCATTAAAAGTAAAATATCAATATTAGTAGGGTATCGATATTTTTTATACCCCATGCCCAAAAAACCCCAAAAATACCGGAATCTTTCGGTTGAGCGCAAAAAGATAGGCTGTTTTTGGGGATTGTAGCTACTACAGTTACTAAACAATTTTATTCAATCAAATGCAAATTTTAAATAATGAAAATTCAGCCACCCTTTTTTAAGAATTATAAAAGGGCCCCCACCAAAGGGGAAAAACACAAATAAATAATTGGTAAATGTTATCAATTTTGGCCTAAAAAAAATTGATGTTTAAATGTTTTTTCACCAAGGTTTAAAAAAAAAAAGTTTAGAATTTTTTTTACCCTAGTCCGTTTCTTACACCGTTCCTGAATTTGCGTGGAGGGGGGTAAAAAATCATTTAAAAAAATTTTTCCCCTTAAACACCCCCCCCTATTCAAACCCAAATTTCCCCCCAAAAAATATAGTTAAAAAAGAGTGGCGCCTTGGAAAATGAGTCCAAGAAGGGGGGTTTTTCGCGAAAAAAAACGACAGAAAATTTTTTTTGAGATATTAGATCATATGGGCCGGCCCTATTGTGATAGGCCTAGGAAGAAAAATTTAATGGGAAAGATTTTAGTAGCCACGGTTATGTGTTTATCTTGATTTGGGAGGAGCGGGTTTTTGCCAACCGGTTGCAAATTATCTATTTTTTGAACCCCACGGTTAAATGTCCTATCTAAACTTTTGAACCCCTTTTTACTATGCCAACCACACCAATCGCCCAAATTTTTAAAACCCCCAAATACTTGAATTGGGGGAAAAATAAGTCATGTGTTTAAAAAAATTGTTGTTAAAGATCTTAATGATCCAGAAAATAAAAAACAATCTTTTTTTGTGCCCGGATCACAATCAAATTTTTTGTTTACGTAAAGTTAATAAAAAATTTTTGCTCAGGGGTTTATGAAACTTAATAAGTAAAAATAGCTCAATGATTTGGGTGTTTTAAAACTAACCAAATGTTAATTAAAATTAAAATTAGCATTAAAGGTGATTATGTTTCGAAATCAATAAAAGTTATGGAGGTACAAAATAAATGAAAGAAAAGGGGTCAAACACCTTTTGGGGGTTTGCTAGATGGGACAAAAACCATGTCGTCAAACAAATTGGGGGTTTTAAAATTCCGTATTTTTATTGCTCCCAAAATTTGCTAACAGGAAAAATGGGGGACTGACGTAATAATAGTTAAACCTTCATGGACAACCCCAAAATAAAAAGAAGTCCTAACGTTTTAAATGAATCTTGAAGACTTTGTTTTTTAAAAAACCTCGAGAAAATGTTTCATTACGTCATAAACGTTGAGTGATGTAATCCCCCAAAATAAATAAGTGATGTAAGGGGGCCCCCTTGCGTAAGTTACGTCACTCGACGTTAAATAAGTGCAATTGTTATTCCTTAAAAAACAAGGATAACGCCCCCGTTACCAACTTTGTGTGTCAGTTTACTGTTAGCAAATATCCTTAAAGAAACTCAAAAAATTTGAAACGTAAATTTTTTCTGTGTTTGAAAATTCAAATAAAACGTTTAAAAAGAGGCGAGTTTTTTTTTTTTAAAAATTAAGGATTTTTAATTTAAAATTTTAAAAAAAGTTTTAAGGTTAAATTAAAAAAGAGCGAAGTGGGTACATACTGTGTGTCAATAACACAAAATTTTGCTTTTATTTGTGGCAAACATAAAAATTTTAACAAATATGAAATATTGTAATTGGTCTGGCAACGCTGTAAGAGTTTATATTCAAAAAAAAAGCTATGCAGTAATTTTAAAAAAATGCCAGTTTTAAAAATGAACATAAAATTGAACAAAATTTTGAACAAAAATTAACACTATTATTATTTTTTAAAATTTTTAATATTATTATTATAGACCCCGGGTTTACTACCCGTTCGGGTTATACTCTTTTCCCAATGGTAAGGAGGGTGATTGTGAGATGAAAGGAGGGCCCACGTTTAAGTGGAATCCCAACCGGGGGAGGCCTGGTTCCCCCCTTCACAAGATGTCTTGTCAGAGGGGAAAGGGAAGGGGTTTTGGGAAACAGAAAATCTTGCCGGGGGGCCCAGGATTGAACCCGGCGCCACACAGAAGTTGAACCTTACCCCGACCCCCAGGTCCCGCTTAACACTAAAAAAACACTGTTTAAACGCAAAATTCACACACACACACAAAAGAATTTTAGCCGGGGGTGTGTAGTACAATAGTTATTAATTGAATTACAATTTAAGGCGCGTTGGGCAGAAGTTTTTTTCAACATTTATTTGGGTTTTTTAGGGGCTTTTATAAACTCATACAAAAAAATAAAAAAGGCTATACCTAAAAAAAAAAGTTTCATTTTATTTTAAAAAAAATTTTGTTCTTTAAATATACACAAAAATAATATTAACCCCTTTTTTATTAAAAGATGTTATATTATAATTCACAGACTTCTTTTAGGTTTTCCCTTAAATTTGGGACCCTTTTCAGCAAATTTTTCTGTGTCTATTTGAATCTTTAGGGCAAAGGTTTTTTCCCAAAATTTTTTTGGTAAAATATAACACGGAAACTAAAATCTAGAAAAAATTTTAAGCTATTATAGATTATATATTTATATTAAATTTTCAAACCCCCTAAAATATTTTCAGATTATTCGATTTTTTTGTACACAAAGAAAACCCCCCAAAAAGTTTTTTATATTGAAAAAGCACTACACACGAAGGAAATGGGAATCTCAAAATTTTTAAGCATTTTTGATCTTTCCTTTTCAAAAA
>JBCFYV010001713.1:0-47123 GCA_039000515.1 Timema cristinae
GAATTATGATTTAAAATAAAATTTTTGGCAGCAGCAAAGCGGCTGTGTAAAATACAGTTCCCCAGGCCGATTGTGGCTTTCTACGGCTGCAGTTTTAAAACGACGTTTTAGAAATCCTTGCGGAAGGGTAGCTGTGCTCTTTAATTTTTTATTGATATTTGCTAAGCCAAAATTTTTTTTCTCAATTCAATAAAAAAACTGCATTTTTACCCAAAGGGAAGTGAGATCTTTTCAAAACATAATACTTTTTTTTTTTAAAAAAGGTCAAGTGACCTTGTACAAAAAAAGTACATTGCAAGAATAAAAATGTTGGTCTTTTTAGGAAAGCCTTTTTCTACTTAGTAGGTATTTTTTTAAAATTGGGGGAACCTTTCAACAGATCTGAATATGTATTTTGAAAAATGAAAAATATTTTTTTCCCCATTTTGAATGGTGTTAAAAATGAAAATTCAATAGGTACATTCAATAGTTGACACGTTAGATGAATCAACCAGACTTAATACTATGACAAATTTTTAAAAATACAGAATTTAATTAAGATTACATTTCAATTGCTTATTTTTTAAAAAAAAATACTTTTTATTGAAATATTATTAAACGAAATATCTTATTTACAACATGAGGATTTTAGTTTAAAATAACAATTTTTATTTGTGAATGCATCTGAGATAATTATCTCAATTTGAATAAAAACCCTTTTAAAGTGAATTTTTTTTCTCCGGATGTATTCCTTTAAAGAATTTAAATATTTGAAAAAATTTTTGGGGAAGAACTTAAAAAAAAAACACTTTTAAATTTAAAACACTTAAGAGTGTGGAAAAAGAAAGTGCCCCTAAGTGTGTAGAAATCCACTTTTTAACACTTTAAAGGGTTGTGTTCATCACACGACATGTGTCTGTGTTTTCATCAACCATCAAGTGTGGCCAGGGCGGGTTCCTTTGGTTGGTTTCAAATGGTTTTTCCCTCGTGTTCCTAACATTTTCTGTGTGGAGCACTCCTATTGTGTCCCATTTTAACACTTTTTTTTTAACTACCTATTTACAAGTCTCAACACCGTGAAAAAACCCTACCATGCTGATTTATGAATTTTCGCAAACTAAAATAAGTAGATATCCTTAGCGGAATTTTTTATTATTTAAACCCCTTGCACTTCTTTATTGATCTACTCATCATCTACTTTTAGTAAACCAAATTTTAAACATAAAAATTGGGTTTAAATTTAAATAATTAGATATATCTAAAAAAGAAAAAAATGGCACCAAATGGCTAATTTAACAAACATAGAAAATAGGATAGAGGGGTGAGGAAATACCCCCTTACCAGAAATTGTTGGCCTCACAGTTCAAAACTAAAAACACAACAAAAACAAAATTAGTTTTTTTAGGGGTACATCAGTCCCCAACTATTTTACTCCTTTTTTCTGAAGAAGAGGACTTAAATACCCTGAAAATTAAATAACTGGTTTTGTTGTGATACTTTCGGGCCTACAGTTTTTTGGTGAGTGTGTAGGTCTCCCCTTTTCTGTCCTCCCTCTCAACATTTAGTTAAGTATAGTATTTAAAATTTAAGAGTAAACATTTATATCAAATTGTTTTCCTTATTTTATAAAATTTTTTTACATATTATTTAAAAATTGAATTTTGTATAAAAAAATTTAAAGGTTTATAATTTTTAAACTTATATAAGGTTGATACAAGAACAAACAATTTTTTAAAAAAAACTTTTAATATAATAAAATTAATTATTGCCCAATGGTTTGTAAATGTATAAGACTTTGTGGAAACCACTTTATTGTAAAGAAAGTGATGGTGAAGGTAAGCCAACCTGAAATAATATTTGGCTAGCCCTAGATAAAACAAACACATTTCCCCCCCCGTCTTTTTTTCTTATACTTTTCACACTTTTAATTGTTTTAATGTTTGGAAATTTCTTTTTTAATAGCAAGCCAAAACCAAAGGGGGATTTTATATGGAACTAAATGAAAATAATTTATATTTCAATTGTAAACTAATAATCTTATTTTTTTTAAAGCAAAAATGATTTTGTGCCTCTCTCGCAGAAAAAAAAGTGAAAAAAGTCAAAAGGTTTTTTATTACATAACAAATACCAACTCTGTGAAACTTAACACTTTTAAAATTTTTTTTGTTCCCAAAAAAACCGGAATATAAAAATTGTTTGATCATAAGCCCACATTGCAAATTGAAAAAAGAGGGGCTGTACGAAATTTTTTCAAATGTGTGTTAGAGTCGTATTTTATTTATAGTTATCTTTCTATAACATTGGGTTTTTGCTAAAAATTTTAAAAATTTGGTTTGAAAAACTATTTAGGGGAATTTTTGGGACAACAAAAATTGTATTTTTGGGGACAAATAAGGGGTTTTTTCACAAAAAAATGGAACCCCCCATTTATTAAAAAAAAATGTTACATCGCACCACACAACTTTTTTTTGTTTTAAAATTAAAAAAAGACATTACAAAACGGGGTTTAAATTTGTGGAAAAATTAAAAAAGATCTTACATTTTTTGAAAAAACCAAAATCCAAAATTAAATCATTTTCCCGAGGGACAGACAGAGACTGAAAAGTAAAACTTTTTTTTGGCCCGGGAGGCCCCGAAATGTTGACATTTATAAAATTTTTGGGGGTTTTTTATTTTTTTAACGATTACAAAAATTCTCTAAAAAGTGTCAAGAAAAGTAAAAAAGTTGTTAACATGTTTTTGGTTTCTGACCTTTTGAAATAAGTTGTTTTATAGTCATTTCAAGACCTTTGGTTAGATAATACAAAATTTTTTTTTTTCTTATGGGCCATAAGATTTTTTAGGTCACAAGATTGAAAACCCCTTTTTACACTGACAGCCCCAAATTTTAAAAAAAAATTTTTTGTTTAAAATATAAATTAAGTATAAGATAAAATTGTAAAAAAATAGTTTCAATAAAAAATAAAAAAAAAGAAGAAAATAATCTTCCACATTTAATAAAAAATTTCAAGCCCACTTTAAAAAACAAAAAAAAAATGCATTAAAAATTCTTAGTTTTTTAAGGGAAAATACACTACCCCCTTTTCCCCAATGGTTTTTTTGTTGATAGAGAAGCTTGTGGCAAAACTGCATTGGGTTTGTACAAAAAAGGTGGGGAAACAAATAATTTTTATTTCTTTTTAAAAAAGATTCCAAAATTTTTATACAATTTTTTTAAATGCCCTCCCCTTTTTTAAATGGGTTTAAAAATTAGTAAAAATTTGGAATACTTTTTTAAACAAAAATGTAAAAGGGAAAAAATTTTGTTTTTTTTTTTAAAAAGAAATTTTTTATTCCCCCTCCACAAATACAAGACAGTTTTCCCACCTTAAAAAATCGGGGTTTTTAATTAAGTAAATACTGTTTTTGTGAAAAATAAATTGTTCCTGAAACTAAGAATTTTTTTTCCCCTTTAAAAAATGATTTTAAAAAATAATTATTTTTAATATTTTTCCCCGTAAAAAATTTAAATTTAAATTTCCCCTTTTTTTTGGTAAATTTTTTTGGTTTATTCAGATATAAAATTTAAATATTACTGCCCAAAAATAATATGGTTTTTTTTTAAAATTCAAATTTTGTTATGTAATTCTGTCTTTTTTTTTTTCCCTTTAAACCCAAAATTTAAAAACCCAAAAATTTTTTATGAATGCCCTTATATTGTAAAAATAAATTTTTTCAAAAATTTTAAATAAAAAAACCCATTATGGCGGAACTATGAGCTCACCCTAAAGGTTTTGTTAGGACAAATTTGGGGTTGGGGGGCCGAACGCTAGATTTTTTTAATAAAATTATTCTGACAGTTTTTGAGCTGCAAAGAGGGTCGAGGGGTGGTTGACAACCTAAAAAGAAAAAAACCGGGTATTTATTTTATTACTTAAAGGGTTTTTGCTATGTAGGGGAAATTTAGTGAGATTACCTTTTGGTATGGGTACCAAGGAAAATAAACATTTACTCCTATTATTTTCTGACAACGGGGGGGGAGGTTTTTTTGGGGGTCATGGGAAAAGGGGGGCAAAATTATGTGTTTTTTTCGGGGTTTTAAAAACTAGGGAAAAATTTTGGGAGAGCTTTTAAAAAATTTCCCTAATCTTAAAAAAATTTTTTGCCATTTTAAATTTTATTAATAATTTTAAAATTTCCTTTTTGGTCGTTGTTTTCTAAAAATTGTATTGTTTTTAAATTTGTTAGTCAAAATACTTTTTTTTCTTAAAAATTTAAAATAAAAAAAGATAAGAACATTTTTTTTTAATTTAATAACTTTTTGCTTTTTTTGTAAACCAAATTACCTTTTTCAAAATTGTTGGGGAATTATTAAAATTTAAAAATAATTTTCCTCACCTTGAGCTTTTTGTATCTGAAAAAGGGATCTAAAACATATCCCATACCCCCCCTTAAAAAAAAGCCAGGTAGGGTTTCCTTTATTTTATTTTGGGGGTTTTTAAAAATTTCCCACGAACCCCCCACCTATTAAAACAGAGTTAAGTTGGTTTTTAATAAAAATTTTTAAAAATTTTTAAAACATCCCGTTTTCCCCCCATTGCCGGGGAGTTTAGTAAAATCCCCGCCTTAAAATTTAATGTAATAAACAAACTTTTGGGAAATATTTTTTTTTTTTTTAAAAATTTTAAAACAGATTTCCCAAATAAAATATGGTTTTTTTAAAAGGTTTTTTATTTTCCTGTAAAATTTAGTGAATTTTCCATTGGTGCGGGGCCCCTTTCCGAGAAAAAAATCATTAGGATTTTCAACGAGCCAAAAAAATTACACTTTTTCATTAAGCCCTTTTTGTTCAAAAAAAACCACAGAGAAACAGTTCTTTTTTTTGGGGGGTTTTTTTAAAAGCCTCAATTTTGCCTTTTTTTTTTAAACAAAACCGCCCGCCTCGGGGGAGTATTTTGGGTAAGGGGGCTAGTGTTGGCCAACGGGGAACGGGGGGGTAAGGTTCAACTCGGGGGGGGTGAACTGGGGGTTTTTTTTTCCTAAAGGTTTTCCACCTTCCTCCCCCCAAAAATCGGGTTCCTCCCTAATTAACCTTCCCAAAAATTTTTTCCATTAGCGTAATTAGACTTAAAGCGTAAAACCCAAGGGGGGAGTAAGACACGTCCCCAAAAAATAAAAAATAATAATAATAATAAAACCATTTACTCAGTTGTGACGCATTTTATGGGCCAAGGTAAAATAATCTTTTTTAATTTTTTTTTCCCCCAAAACCCCCCTTTTACACCTAAAACCGGGAAAAAGACATCCCAACATGTAGAAATTAAAAACAAGTCTTTTAATTTTCCCAAACAAAAATGGGAAAGGGAAATAAGACCCTTTCTGGAGCCCCCAATTTGGGGCCCATAAAATTTCATTCAAATTTTTTTAAATGAATTTATTTATTGAATTATATATCTATATTTAAAAAATTTTCAATTTAATTAATACGACGATTTCCCCCTTTTTCCCACTAAAGGGGCCTTTTCCAAACATCCCCCATAGCGGGTTTTCCAGGGTTTTTTTTCTAAGCAAAATCTAAATAAAATGAAGTTTTGCTAAAATACAAAAACACCACCCCCCAACATTTAAAAATTTCACGAAATTTTAAAAAATAACTGAAAAAAAGAAATTATTTTGTTTTGAAAGTTTTTATACTTACTACCATCAAAACATTTTTAACTAATTAGGGGTCTATTTTTTTGTTTGATTTCATCTCCCTTTTATATGTTTTTTTAAAATTTTATTTTTATAAATAATTAAAATGTTAACTAAAGGTTGTTTGTAAAACTTCCCCTTGTCAGCTTGTAAAAAAAATTGTCTGTAGCTCTCCTATTGTTTTTTTTATATTATATAAAAATTTAAAACTGAAATCTGGATTTGGATTCTCTATCGGGTTTTTTAAAATTGTTTTTTAGTTTTTGTACAGTTTTAATTTTTATAATTTTTTTTTAAATTTTCATCTTTTGATTATTAAAGAACAGTTAAGGTTATTTCTCAAAAAAAATTTATTGCATGTTTTAAAATATTCCCAGTTCATGATTATAAGGGGCCAACTTCCATTTTGGAAATCGGGTAAATTTTTGAAAATGGGAAATTTCATTCTAAATTTAAAATTTTTTAAAATTTTGAAAAACAAAAAAATTTTGTATTACCAGTGATCAAAAAAAAAAAAATTTTTCCTTTTTAAAATTAAATTAAAAATTTTTTTTAATTTTATAATTATAGAATTTTTTCATTAGAAAATGACAAATATCCAATTTAAAAGGGATTGAATTTTAAATTTTTAAATTTAAAAATTTGGGTTTTTTGGTATTATAATTATAAATTTTAATTTTTAAAAATTTGGGTTTTTGGTTTTTGAACGTAAATCTTAAATGTAAAAATTTACCCATCAATGCCATAAAAAAATTACACTCAATTTTAAAAAAAAAAATCTTGCCTTTAAAAAAATTTAATTTTAAAACCTTAAATGGAAACCAAAACTGTTATGAAGTAAAAATAAAAAAAATATTTTTTAAATTGGTTTCATTAATTTTTAATTAAATACATTCAATCACAAAAAAAAAATTTGCAATAAATTTCACTTTTACCTAAACAAATTATGGGGGCCAAGGGGAAACAGTAATAAATGTAAAAATAAACCAACTAACTAAAAAAAACAAATTATATTTGAAATTAAAAATAATTTGATTACTAAATCAACAAGATTCTTAAAATTTTAAAATCATTTAATTTTTCCTTCCACATTGCCTTTCCTATAAAATTTTAGAATGTAGTTGATTTTCTTGTTAACAAGTTTTTTTCCATTTATTTTTTTATTAATGTTTTTTAATTTAGTTTTTTGTGTGTTGTGTGTTTAATAAAAACTGTTAAATTGTTATTCTTTTATTAAAGTTGGAAAAAATTAAATGTTTAAATATAATTTCTTTTTGTTTAAATTTTTTTTATAATTTAAAAAACCGCCAATTGAAAAATTTGTGTTTTAATAATTAATTTTTAAAAAAAAAAAAAAAAAAACAAAAAAAAAAAAAAAAAAAAAAAAAAAAAAAAAAAAACTATGATTTTTTAAATAACAAACCAAAAAACATGAAAAAAAGGGGCAAAAGTTGTGGGAGAACAAAAAGGCCCAAAAACCCAGGGGGCCTGAGGGTATTAAGTGGTCGTAGAAAATTTTTGGGCCCCAAAAAACCAATTTTTTTCCCCAAGGGGATAAAGTGAGTTGTAGGGACGATGGGTCAATAAAACTTCCACACACAAAAAGTTTTAAAATGTGTTTTTAAATTTTTAAAATTTTTTTCTTGTTTTTAAATGTTTTTTTCCCCGTGAACCTGGAAAAAAAAAACTACATAACAGGAACGGGGTCTCATTTTGGGGAATCTGAAGTGAATTATTTTGAAAGGTTTAACTTCTAAGAAACAAGTGAATGGAAAAACTATAGATATTCGAGCCCAAAAGAGAAATAAACTTTTAGTTTTTGGGGAATTTTTTTTAGACCAACCCGGGGAAGGAAAATTTTTTTTTGGCAGTAAATTTTTTTTTATAGCCCCCAAGGGGAAAAGGGGAAAACCCAGCTTTTATATAAAAACGAAAATATAATTAAATTTTTTTTAAAGTTTAGGTGTTCTGGGGGGGGTTGAACCGTACTAATGTCCCGGGAAGGGGAGAAGTTTCTAATTTAAGAAGAAAATTAAAAAAATTAAGCTATATTTTAACGAATTTGAGGGACTATTTTATACACCTTTACTACCTGTTTACCTGCCCAAGTAACCACAATCCCAACCCATACTCGCTGCTCTTTTCTTCCTGTGTTGGGGACATGCTCTGATAAAATAACGAAGGCCCTGGCCGTCTTGGGCTCTTCCCAAAATTAGGTTAATTTTTTTCATTAAAGTTTTCCGATTACTTTATCGAGTTTCAAAACTGCTTTATTGATTTTTTTAAACTGTCCTTGTTACCATATTTTAACAAACAAATATGTTAGTATTTAAAAAAACAAAATTTAGTATACCCCACCAAGATTTGAACCTCAATATGCTTGTCATTGGCATTCAATATACCGCAAAGAGTAATTGCTTTAGAATATTCTGACACTGTGTATTATATTAAGGCTCAATAACCAAGAACCCCCTCCCTGTTTTAGTGGATTACAAACAACTCTAAGGTTTTTTTAAGACAATTTAGAATGAAAGTATAAATAATTTAAATGTTACCGGCTATATAACTTTTTCATTGGCTAGCAGAACAGATTTATACAGGCATGTGTTTTATTTCAATTTTATTTTGTATGTTTTTGCATGTCTTATAAACTTGTTTAGTATTTTGAGTTTTTTAGAACATAACCAGTTGATAAAGACATGCACAAAACATTTGGATCACAACAAGGATGGAATAAAGTGTTAATTCTTAGGTGAAAACTTTCCTATAGAGGTCGACCTTAAAAACCCAAAATTTTTTTGGACAAGCCAAAGTAATCCTAGCCTAACATTTTTTACATCAGAAACAGCCAGGTGTATTAAAAGTAAATTTTATGAAATAGGGCTACCTAAAGTTAAATTTAATAAACAAAAAGTGTAGAACAAAAACCTTTTTGGGTTTTTAAAAAGTTTTACAATTTTTCATTTAACTCTTTTGCCAGAGTGGTTTTTTAAAGCTTTGTTTCTTTGCGCATTTGGGTTGTACAATGTATTACTCCAACATGTGTTTGGAAGAGGAAAGTTGTATTTACTAAAAGTGCCCCCTCAATTTTGAGTTGACCGGTATTGAACCACATATCATCAGCAATCTAAAAAAAGTATGGTGATGCCTTAGACCAGGGTCCACTGACGGGGGCCCCCACAGAGTACACGAAAAAATCAGAACTTTCCAAATAACATTTCACGTATCAACATAACTCTGCATAATTATTTCATAATTATTGATAGTGTTAATTTAATATCCAATGCCTAGTGTGAGTAAATAACCTAAATACTTGTGTGATAAAATTTTCTTTAAACATTTAATCAAGCAATGCCAATGTTCACACTAATATCTTATAAAAACAGGAACAAAAGGGCTATACATTATATTATATACAACCTTTTAAATTTTAAAAAGGTTTGCACCAAACATTATTCAAACCCAAGCCCCTTGAACAAAATTTAAAAAATGCGAAGACATCGAATTTTGAAAAAAAAAAATAATAATAATAAAAAATAAAAAATAAAAAAAAACAGTTCACACTAAAAATTATCCCTAAATCTTGCTTTTTTGCGAGCTCAGTTTCTTTATTCTCTACATCTACTTTGGCAGCCCTTAAAAGCAGCCTCTCACTTTCCAGCACAATTTATCCCGCCCAGGGGGATACCGGAGCTGTTCTTGAGCTCCAAATTGTTACTTCATATCTGGAGTGGGCTGCATGCAGCAAAACTTCATTATCCAGCTTCTTTTGTGTGTTTCGTGCATACATTTTCGCTCCTCCTCGAACTTCCTTGACTTCAAAAATCTATCTTACTCTCTTCACATGTGTTTGCTAATTGAGGGGCGAGATCTCGCGAACGCTTTCAAACTGTAACAACAAAACAAAAAGAAATATTGTCAATTCATTCACTATTTGAAAATTACAAAAAATAAGGATTAAAAACTTTTTTCAAAAATGGTTTCAGGTTTATTTTTTGTTACTTATTTTTGAACAAATTTCCCCGAAGAAAATTGTAAAACGTTTTGACAGACCTAAAGGTAAAATTATTGTTTTTTTTGTTTAGTTTCTAACTGAGCTTAATATTCTCAAAAAGAAAAATGTTAAGGTTTTTAAAATACGATTCCTCAAATATTTGTCACATTTGAAATATTTTTTTCCAGTCAATAATAGCCATTCTGAGCTGTTATATTCATTACTAAACAATGTTTTATATGAAAAAACAAAAGAATTGATTGTAAGTTGAGTATATTGATTTATCAGATTAAAAAAGAAATATACTAAAAATTTTTGCAACAAACATGTTCTAGTTGTTATTAAGGTAAAGTTATTTATTATTATAATTATTTAGCACCGCGTCTTACTACCCTTTTTGGGTTAACGCACTTAAAGCTAATGTGTAAAAGGTAAGGTGATTGTGAGATGAAATTTAAAAGGGCCTACAGTTTAACGTGAATCCGAACCACGGGGGAGGCCTGGCATTCCCCCATTCACAAGATATCTTGTCAGAGGTGAAGGAAGGGTTTTTGGAATCAGAATGGAAAAAGTTTTTACTAAAAAAAACATAAGTTACTAGTAAAATTTTCAAGCAAAAAAAAAAATTTTAACTTTGATTTTAGGGATCAAGAAAAACTTCATATATTCAATTGGATTTTTACATCAATTGAAAAAGTGGGCTTTACACCCTGGAGTAGTAAACATAAGTAGCTAAAAAAAATTTTTTTTTGGGATGTGCGATAAAACCCCTTTTCACTTCAAGTCACTTTTGAATAAAAACTTGTTTGGGGTAATGCCCTTTTTCATATTTTTGCATAACTACACATAAAATTTTTTTAAATTTTTGTTGCTCAGGCAATCAATAACTTACTTACTTTTCAAAAGACAATGAATTTTAAATTAAGGGACCGGTGGTTAGGGGGAAGGTGTTAAGACTTCTGTGCTGGTGGCCGGGGGTTTAATACTCGTCCCGGCAAAGATTTATCTGATTACCAAACCCTTCCTTCACCTCTACAAGACATCTTGGAATGTGGGAAATGCCCGGCCTCCACCGTGGTTCGGATTCCACGTTTAAAAATGTAGGTCCTTCATTTCATCTCATAATCACCCAACCATTACACATTAGCTAAGTGGGGTATAAACCCAATGGGTATAAGACCCCGTGCTAATAAAAATAATAATAATAATAATAAAAATTAAAATTTCCCCACATTGTTTTTAGTCAAGAAAACTACTCAAAGCACATCAATAAGGAAATGAGTTTTCCAAGAATTTTTTTACAATAGCCCTAAAAAAAACAACTAATATTTTTTTTTTAAAAAAAATACAATTTACCTTTAGACGCGCTCTTGTACTGGGAGTAGAGGTCAGTGGAGGTTGGAGCTGATCGGGATCCTCACAACTGGAGTGCTACAAGCTTTCTGAACATGAGGACTTTGGGAAGGGGAGGGGGCAGGGAGGTTGAGTTGGATGTTAGGAAGACATTTTCTCGGATTGTAGAGGACCAGGAACAGATTTGGATAGAAATTAAAGGGGTTTGGTTAGAGGTGGATGGTTCGGGAGTTACTGAACGGATGGGGATATGAGGGCTGCTTGTGGTTGATGTGGAGGTGTTAGTCTCAGGATGATTTATAGTGTGAACTAAGGCAGCATCTTCTAGGTAGCAAGCATCACTGTCCCAAGAAGTTGCAATTTCTTCATCCAGCCATGGCTGAGTTGTAACACCTGGGCGGCAAGCTCGTCATCCGCAGGGGAGGTTTTGTAAGGTTCTCCTCCCCCTGTTTTCATGGAATGCTGCCTTTCCAACTGCTTTTGTTTCTTCACTTGAGATTTGAATTTTTCCCAGCATCTGTGAACATAATCACATAACCATTTAAGACACCCCATTAGCGTTGGTTTGTAGCTATTGAACCAGGCGTGTGTATATATACAGATTCATTTGAGGTGGAAAAAGAGATTTTAAAACATGTTAAGGCCTATAATTAACGTGACCAACGTCCCGCTTTGAGCGGGACAGTCCCAGTTTGGGGAAATGTGTCCCGCTGTCCCCAAGATTTTCCATGGGACGCACAATTGTCCCGCTTTGGAGGGTAGTCCATTTTGTGAACTACATAAATTAATAAAAACGTTGTTATGACTCGTCTAGACACTCAGTGCGCCAGCCCAGTGCCTATCAGTCCAGTCTAGATGACGTGAATCCCCCTCCACCGTACCACACCAATGTACCCACAGCTACAGAACTACAGTAATTCGTTCTGACTCAAGCCTCCTTCGGAAGTATTCGTTGGACTCGTTAGTCGTCAACGTTAGTTAGCAGTACACAGGATTATTTATAGATCATTCGACCGACCAGTAACCTAAACTGTGTTTATTTATTTCGAAAGAGTTGTGTTTACTCTTTAGAAAGTTGTGTCGTATGCATTTAAGTTTGCAAACAAATATATTTAATAATGCCAAAAAGAAAGTGCTCTTTCAACGCTGACTTACGGGCTAAATATCCGTTCATAAAACTTAAAAGTGAAGCGAACAGTAGTGATGTCGTGTGTGAAAAATGTCGTACTGAGTTTAGTGTTGCGCACGGAGGTTCCTGTGATGTGGAAAAACATTTAAAATCTCATTGGCACGTAGCTTCAGACCAGGCTGCTTGTTCTAGTAAATCTATTTCTTTGTTTTTCAAAAGTAATGTGCCGTCCAAGAAAGATCTCGAAGTTTCTGCTGCCGAAGGTGTCTGGGCCTATCACACTGTACGAGAAAATCACAGCTTTCGTTCCAATGATTGTGCTTCAAAAGTAATAAGTACGTGCTTTGAACCAAAGTTTCATTGTGCCAGAACAAAATCGCAAGCCATTGTAACTCAAGTATTTGCACCATTGGCTGATTCACAACTTAAAAGGGGGTTGGAAAATGCAAATTATGTTTCCTTAATGACAGACGCATCTAACCACGGTCACAAAAAATATTACCCGTGTTGGTGAGATATTTTGATAAGTTTGATGGGGTGAAAGTAAAAATATTGGACTTACGGTCTCAGCCTGTGGAAACTTCCGAAATTATTGTCAGTTATTTAAAGGACTTGTTGCGAAAGCATAACCTAACAGACAAAATAATTTCTTTCAGTGGGGATAACACAAACTGTATGTTTGGTGGTGCAGGAAGAAAAGGAACAGAGAATGTTTATCGCAAATTGGAAACTTTTTTGCAAAGGGATATTGTGGGTATTGGATGTGCTTCGCACATTATACACAACGCTATATTAAGTGCGTCTGATTGTCTGCCAGTAATGTAGAAGTAGTGGTTGTGAAAATATATTCACACTTCTATATTTACACAGTAAGGGTGGAAAAATTTAAAGAAATTTGTGACACCATCGATATTGAGTACCAGAAAATGTTGGGGTACAGCAAAACACGATGGCTAGCGCTAATGCCTGCCGTGGAAAGAATTTTAAAATTGTATTTGCCACTTAAGGAATACTTTCTGAGTCAACCTAAATGCCCCGTGGTTTTGAAGACATTCTTTGAAGATGAACATTCATTAATGTGGTTATATTTCATACACAGCCAAGCAGCTACCTTCCAAAACTCAGTTTTTAAAAGTGGAAGGTCAGAATGTTTCTGCCATCGAGGTTACTGCGGAGATAAAAACAATGAAAGAGAACCTTCAAAATAAGATTATCACTAGATTTATTCCTCATGTACTGCGCAACTTAATGACAAACAACTGTTCAGGACCTGAAAAAGAGGATTTTACCAAGACTATTGTAACATTTTACGAGACATCATTACAATATTTAGAGCAGTGGACAACGCATTTCGAGGACTTGGAAATGTTTGAATGGGCAACTCTGAAAAAAAAATCCAGAATGGTCTGATGTTCAACTAGCCGTAGACTACACCTTATTGATAAAAAAACACTTCGACGCGTCTTCTGATACGGAGCTTTTTGATGAAATGACTTGTGTAAATAAATACATTGAGAACCATATTTCAGTGTGGAATAATAACAAATTAGAATCTGATAAACGGTGGCTTGAACTGCTTAAACATTTGAGAGAAAACTCCATAAACCATCAGCACATCAGTAAAATCGCAGAATATGTACTAGCACTGCCAGGAAGTAATGCAGCTGTTGAGAGAGTTTTTTCTGCAATGACAAAAGTGTGGACATCGGAGAAAACTCAACTTAGGGTGAGCATTTTAAGGTCAATATTAGTGACAAAAATTAATTTTGACTTGAGTTGCCAGACTTTTATTCAATGTTACGGTCCTCACCAGCACTGTTAAAACAAATAAGTTCAAATACAAAGTATGAGTATGATGATTGAGTCTGTATGAAACATAAAAATGTACGCTTAGAATGTTGATGCTAAAATTTACTGAGTAAATAAATATAATGTGCTTTCTTTTCTATTTACTTGTATGTCTTTAGAGGTTTGTTTAAACAACAACATCAAAATAATTGTAAAAATAAACATCTAAATTAACTGTCCATACGTATTCAATCACAGCCCCCACCCCCATAAAAAAAAAGTGTAGGCTTACATAGGCTTTGTTTTCTACTTGTTTTAAACAAATTACCACAAAACAGCAACGTCCGAACTCAGCTAAATACGAAACTTTTAACTTATACCTTACTTGCAGGGGTCATGGATGGCCTCAAAATACGATTTTTCAGGCTTAAATTTTTTTAAATCTGGGGGGAGGGGGGTTCCTCAGCCCCACTGGAGAGGTCTTCCATACCGATTATATTCCCCAAACCCCCTGGTATAAACATGTCCCACTTTAGGGCAGAACAAATCTGGTCACGTTACCTGTAATGGAAGTGTTAGCAAATTTAATATAATTTGAAAAATATATGTTTTACTTCTTAAGTTAATACACTTTGAACATTTTAACGGTGTTATTTAACTAAATGAACCACAACAGTTTATTTGCAACCTAAGAATAAAATAATTAATTAGTAGGCCTATACACAAATTTAGGCATAGTAGTGCCTACAGTTTTGAAATTTAAGAAACAAGTATTTACTATAGGAATATACTAATCAACAAAGTTTTTACATAGATATGACATGAGCGAAGTGAATAAAATAGGAATGTTTAAAAGAGGTAATTCTTACAGCTTTTGTCACTTGCCTACAGAAAGATTAGGCCTAGTTAATATTCACCCAATGTAATACTTTTGCGGTAGTATACTTTTTACATCTAGTTAGTTTGTCAAGCTTGGTTTTGAATAAACATAGTTCTCAAAATAAGTAGTACGGTTTGATGAGGTGTAGATTTAAATAAATAATTACCTTTTTAGCTGGGTTTAATCCCGTTTGGAAACGTTGTAGTTGGAGTTATATTCCTTGGCTATATTCTTCCAAGCTTCTTTTTTTTTCAGAATTCGATGTTGCATCAGTCTTCTTGTTTTCGACAATGTTTTTGTATCTATGAACAAGGTCAAGAAGCACAGCCTTTTATTTTGATGTATATGGTACAAACCTTTGGCGGACATTTTTAACAGAAAAGATTGAAGTCGTACCAAACCTGTAATAAATGACGATCTTCAGCAAATCGCGTTCTGAAACTCTCAGAAATAATTCAAAGTCGTGTTTCAAACTGGGTTGGGTCACGCTATGTTGCCAAATATCCTCCTCGCTAGTACAAATCTGTTACCGAGCAATGAGCCGTCAGGCAGTTACCCAGGTAGTGTAATAGGAAGGATTGTGAAACTGATACCAGGTAAGCTGCCAGAGGGAGAGCTCCTAGCAATCTCCCTGGGGACAACATCTTTTCGTCTATAGGAACGGCCCTTAGTCGTTATGGCGGCTGTCACTAACCTCTTACATGCGCTGATGGCGCCTAGTACTCTAAGTTCATGACAGAACATTTAAAGTTAAATATGAACAAAACAATTCCATAGACGGAATCTAATGACATTATAATTCAATAAGCAAAAGACAAACCTAACATCTAACATGGAGTAATATAAACATTTCTCGACAAATGCTTCCCAGTAAGAGAGTAAAGCTTAAGTCCTTTATATTCAGAGAAAACGTATAATACTCAAAAAATATTGACATCACTAGAGGTTCTACCTTTGTCCAACTCCTAAACTTAATACTTGACACAAACACAACGGGCAAAGTTCAACGTTAAAGCCCATCAATATTAGAAATAATTACAAGTGCGAAAGATATATTATTGAAAATGAAATCATATTTCATTTTGTTAAAGTTCGTTGATATTTGAAATAAATACAAGTCCAGAAGATATCTTATTGAAAAATACATCATACTTCAGTTCATTAAAGTTCGTTACCATTAGAAATAAATACAAGTCCAAAAGACGTTTTATTGAACGATGTCATATTTCATCTTTGTTAAAAGTCCAAAGCTTAAGTCCACCAATACTTGACATCAGTATTACGCGCAAAGTTTAAAGTTAGAGTTTTTTGAATATTTGAAATAATTATTAAGAGTACAAAGTGAAATTTTGAACGATAAAGATTAGGCCGAAAAGGAATTTTAACTTACATGGTTTATATCCGAAGCCGTAGCTCGCACAAGCTATTTCCAAAGCCAGCCCCAGAGTGACGCTTAACCCACACGATCACTCTTATATACAGAAAGCACAGATCACAGCACACGGAACGAAGGGTGACGAGGGGGGAAAACCAAAGAACATAATGAGGCGTGTAATGTTCTACGAGCGTCTGGACGCCAGACTTGGGCACTGGTGAAGTGTTTCTTCTTTCCAACCGAAGATATTTGGTTTGGAGAAGTCGTTGCTGAACGCTGGACTCAGCTCGGCTCTCAGTATTCCGGGAGTAGTCATCTTGTTTGGTTGTGAGTGTTCCAATGGGCCGTGTAGTCGTGTAGCCGGGCCGGCCGCTGATGGTGTTGGTACAATTGGCAAGCCCCCAAGTTTCATTAAAATTTTGTATTATATGTCTCAATACCTTAATTCCAAAATAAGTGAAACTAAAGTACCAGGATATTAAACAGATTGATGAAATGTGTAAAATTCAGTGCCTAAACTATTCTACTTAATTTGAAACCAACAAACTCACATCGACAGGCACATAGTTTAAGGAGTCGGATCCAACTTTCTTCTGACAATGTCAGAGTCTGAACTCTAATCAAGCTCAGTTCATTTAGCACTTTAACATTATTAAAAAAAGGTCCTTAGTAACAAAAAAATGTCAATAAAAGGGACTTTTAGAGAACCACATTTATTGCACGCTTTAGAAAACAATTGAGAAATTATGGATACAAATTTTTTTTATTGTTAAAACCCCTACCAATTGTTTGCCGGTTAAGAGATCTTCTGAAATACATGTCAAATACAATTGTATGTTTAATAAATGTAATAAAATAAATAGTTCAATAAAAATTATTTATACTAGATGCTATTATAATGCTGTATCATTATGATGATGAAACTCACAAAACTACAATAAATAGTTCATGGTATTTAGTGTGACAACTTTAGAAAACAAGGCTTCATCCTAAGATGGTCAATCACATCAACTTGTGTTTTAATATTTTAAAATAGCATATGGAAATGAGAAAGTGTGGACACACATTAGTTTACAGGGTCAGCCGCTTGAAGCGCTCGCCTCGATTTGGCCGGCCATCAACTGATCAATACAATAATGTATAACACCGAAATACAGCTAAGTAGATAGTATACATTAAATTACTTTGTTATTTGAAGCGAATTATATCTTAACCACACAAAATACATACAACATTATTTCAAACTGACAATTTTATTAATACCATAGGTGAATAAAATATTTATTAAATCTATCGTAACTCAAACAGTCTTACACCTAAATTTTATTTGTAATTTATGGTAATAATAGCAAGTTACTAATAATATTGACAGTCGTGAATTTCAGTAATGTCTTATACATTTATTATTATTTGTATAATTATTATATAAAAGTCCTTATGTTTTTTTGTAGTAAGGTTATATTACGTATTAAGAGAATATGCATAAACATTACCGGTATATACATAGATTGAATACTTAAATATTAAAATAATAAAAAGAACAATCGTGAATTTAAAAAGAGGTTTCAAACCCAAAACGCAACAAATCAATGTATAACAAACAAAATAATAGGGACACTCGCACTTCTCTACACTATGCCGGTACTGAAAAAATATTATACCTGGCCAATTCGATTACAGCGCTCAAGCTTCTCGAATCCACCGCAGTGCCTCTATTTGCAATGCATGAATGTTACGACAAGTGTACACACTTTCTCATTTCTATAAGCTATGTTTTAAGTAAATATTAAAATAAAATAATATGTGTACGGCCTACAATTGAGTCCTTATTTTCATAAGATCTCACACCAAAAAGTAAAATTTGTTGGATTTTGTATATTTTCATTATTATTATGAAATAAATAATTTGTCCCTATACTATAAAATATTTCAGATAAACTCTTGGATGGGAATGGCATACATTTTATTTTATTCCAATAAAATTTTGCTTGGTAACAAATAAGAATATTCTTTACAAAGTACTGGTATTCGATTACAGAATACTATAGAGATTATTTAGTATTGCCTCACTTAATGAAAGTAACAATGATAAAAAATATAACAAATTTTAGATTTTGCCCGATAAGTAGTAATTAAAACTTAATAGAATGTATTAAATTTAGGGATAAATGAACATTTTTACAAAGTGTAAATAAAGGAAGACCAAGCCAAAATATGTGTAATAGAAATCAGTCATAGAAAGCTATAAAGGGCATTATCAATGGTAGAAAAGATAAAAATTAAAATAGATTAAATACTACACATTAAGTACATGTTCTTCTTGAAGCATAATACTACGTACTAAAAGAATATACATATAAATTACATACATAGACATTAAGAACAATGTCCTGCAAGTCTAAAAATAATCTAACCATTGGTTTTGGTTTTCATCTTTTGTGTCTTAATGTTTTGGTTGTTTATTGACGTATGATAATGTTTTTGAAGAATTCTTTTCAATTAATTTTTCAATTGAAACTACTAGTTGAGAGGCTTCACTTTCATGTGTCCTTATGAGATAATTTTAATAACATTTAATTCGAACAATAATGAACCCTAGTTGACGAGTGAAGTCTAAAATATTATTTTAAGAGAGAGGCTCTCGTAATTTCCACAGTACCATCACGACAGCTCCAATTGCGACGATCAGAGGAAGGATTGGTAGGAAACCTCTCTTTTTATTATTATTCTTTTACATAATAATAGTTGTAATAAGTCGTTTATTTGAAGTTCACGACCTACGGTTTGATGACCTGTTAGATCTTTCAATTTGGAGTAGGCGATATCGTGCTCTTTACAGGCATGGTCCAACACATCGACCCTGGAATCACCTCGTTTCAAACGTTATGCTAACTTGGTACCTGATCCACAGTAACTGGTATCAAGGTATATATACCTAGAACAGCAGTTTATTGATTATCCTATTCAGCAACCTTACACTTTTTTGATTTGTGGCACGTACTGATTCGCATTTATATATTAATGCTCATTATATAGTATCTATAGTTGTTAACATGCGACTCGTGAAACAAATATATTCACTATCTTTGTGCGATAGCGATCACGTTGCAGATAAGGACTTATCTCAGAGACACGGTACGTTATTACCTGATACTATCCACTGCAGCATCTGCAAACCTTCAAATTGCGTTTAAAAACACGCCATGATTGGTTTTCAAGAGGAACCCAATGAATTATGCTTCAAGAACGTGTACATCTACACTAAATCTTTGTATCAGGTCGAGTATCAACGCTTATCTCAGGTTATCTTACGCATAGAAGTTATGGGTTATTCATCTTATTTCAATAGTGTTGTGTATTGTGTCTTTGCATTTTGCTATGCTCATTTGTTTTGTTGTTATCAATTTTCTATTGCCATGGATTTGTAGTTTTGTTTTGTTTTATTATCTAAAATGAAGCGACCAAACAGGGTTCTCTTTTTGTGCGTGTGATACATTAAATAATAGTAAGGTCTGAGTTGCTTAATTCAGTGGTCCTCCCGGTTGTTAAAAATAGGGATTCCTCAGCCGTCAATCCCGAACATTGGTCCACGCGGACCGGATCGTTAAGAAAACGAGTGACTAGATTACAGTGTCGTTAGTGTTTTATGAGCAAGTCACATAAATAGCATTATTAGTGTAATATTCTCGCGAGTATAACAATAATATGTGTATCTCAAACGTTTATTTTGAGTACTATTTTCTATTACATTTATTCACGGGTTCTAATAATAAATATTGACGTCTGTGAATTGTTTCAACTTAGCTGAATATAAACATTACAATCAACCATCGTAGATTGTAGACTGAGAGAGCGCACGCACGCAAACACATTGTGACGTCACGCGATTGACCAGCTATAGCAAGTCAACTTAATAGTTTGTTTTCATCCCAACGAGTAGTGTCGTGCTCACAATTATAGCAAGTTAACTTAGAAGTTTAAAAAAAGGTTTGTTTTGCATAGGGTATGTCTGTGCATGTCTTATTCTCTGGCATCTCATGATTGTTTTAAATAATTATGGCGCAAAAACAACTTAAATCACTAACCAAAAATCGTGGTGTTTTAAGTGGAAGTCTCACACGTATGCCAACATTTATAGATCAATTTAATTAAAGAAATACAAGCATAAATGAAGTAAAGGTGCGTTATAAGATAGTAAATGAAATCTGGGACAAATTTCAGGTAGTTCAATTACAAATTGAACAAACTGATCTAGATTCAACTACTGAAATTGAAGGATATAGGCAAGAATTTGAGGATAAATACTACACAGTTTGTGCAACTATGCAGGATTTAATAGAACGCACTACGGTAGCGCCAGGTTTAACAATTAACGAGTCAGCAGAATCAGTAAATTCAAGTTCACACTCCTGTAATAATTCTGGCATACGATTACCTACAATAAAACTAGCTACTTTCAATGGCAAATATGAGAAATGGACAACATTTGCGGACAGTTTCAAGGTCATGGTACATGAAAATGGACAAGTGCCTACAATCCAGAAGTTTCAGTATCTTGTGTCATCACTTTCAGGTCAGGCCGTACAGTTAATACAGAACTGACCTCTTACTACGGATAATTATTCAGTGGCATGGAAGGTACTTGAGGATATATACAAAAAAAAAACGTGTTATCGCATCTACCCATATAAGGCAATTGCTAGATATTCAACCTATACGGAAGGAATCTGCAGTAGAATTGCTACAATTCATTAACACTGCAAGGAGTAACTTAAATGCAGTTAGGGTGCTCAACATTGACATAACTTTAAAAGAACTACTTCTTGTCCATCTATTCACACAGAGGATTGATGTTATGACAAGGTGAGAATGGGAGGTAACAATTTCTGACAAGTCAATCCCAACATTAGATTGTTTCATTGAATTTTTGGAATTCCGAAGGCAGGCATTAGAAAATATTAGGCCTTTTGTAGTGAAATATATCAATTTAGGCAAACATGATATTAATTACAAGGTGACGAGGCTGCCTCGCCACACCAGCGCACTAGTTAGCACTTCACAAAGGCAGTGCCAATACTGTGGTAATAACACTCACAATCTGTACAAATATAATGATTTCTTGCATGCCAGTTTGTATGATAAGAAGCAATATGTCAATCAAAGAGGGTTATGTTTCAACTGCTTACAAAATGATCACAGTGTAAACGAGTGTCCTAGCACACACAAATGTAAGAATTGTGGAGCATCTCACCATACATTGCTTCACAATGAACGACGTTTGCCAGTAGATGTGCATAAGAACGAAGTTAGGCCCAGTCAAAATAGTAGACACCATGACAGCCAGTACCAAAGAGGTCCGGGTGAATGCAAACAATCAGATAATGCTTGTTTAAGTCCTACTCAGTGCAGCTATTGTAGTCTCAAACAGCGAAGCCAAACTCAAGTGTTATTGTTTACAGCGATCATAAAGGTCAAGGACAACCTGGGTCACACTCACCCCTGTAGAGTACTTTTGGATTGTGGTTCACAGTCGAACTTCATCACGGAGTCACTTGCTCAGCAGTTAAAACTGAGACGTTGGCGCAACCTATTGCCAATTGCAGGAATCAATGACATTGCGTTTACAGCTTCACAGAGCGTGGACGTACAATTAATGTCAAGGGTTTCAGAGTACTCGGCTAATGTAACATGCTATGTACTTCCTAATATTACAGGTGCTATGCCACTACACGTCTAGACATTGATGAGTGGTGTATCCCTGACGACATTAAGTTAGCAGATGATCAGTTTCACACCCCTGGTCATATAGACATGCTTTTAGGCTCCGAATTGTTCCTTCACCTATTAAAGGGTGGGCGGCGGACAAGCGATCAAAATCATCCTGTACTACAGGAGACAGAATTGGTTGGATTCTTGCTGGAAGAATGCCAACGAGTTCTGGAAACAAGAAACCGTCAGCTTCCACATCATTCTTCTTTAGAAATGAGCTTAACCTAAGCGAGCAGCTGCAACGGTTCTGGAACAAGAAGAGTTTGTATCTTTCCCATGCACCAACGAGGAAAGGTATTGCGAGCAGCACTTTATTGAGAATACATCAAGGGATGAAACAGGACGTTTCGTCATGCGTTTGCCTTGAAGGACAGACCACGCCTCATTGTGTGAATCCATCATCAGTGCCAAGAACAGATTCCGACATCTGGAAAGGAAATCCTGCAAGGACGAAGTTCTTCGAGAGAATTATGTAAGGTTTATGGAGGAGTACCAGGGCTTAGGTCACATGAAGCTGTTGCCTGCACCTCATTCCAACTCAAGGTCAGAGTGTGATGCCACTACAGAACCAACGTTCTACTTACCTCATAATGCTGTCCACACGGAAAGTAGCACGACAACAAAGACACGGGTAGTCTTTGATGCTTCTGCTAAATCATCAAACGGAGTATCATTAAATGATATCTCATGATTTGTCCCACCCTACAACAGGATCTACAGTCTATAGTATTGCGTTTCAGAACACATACATATGAAATGACTGCTGATATTACTAAGATGTACAGACAAATTCGCATAGATCCAAGAGATTATAATTTACGACGCATATTATGGCGCTCAAACACAGAAGTACCATTAAATCACTATCAGTTAACAACGGTAACATATGGTACATCATCTGATTCCTTTCTTGCAACCAGATGTCTCATACAGTTAGCTAATGAAGCATCAGTTAATTATCCCGAAGTGTCAGAAGCTATCAGAAGGGATATGTATATGGATGATCTTCAGACAGGACATGATAATCTTCACAGGGCTAAACAGTTACAGCAAAATCTAATTCAAACACTGGAAAGGGGTGGATTCCAACTCCACAAAGGTGTGCAAATCACGCCTCTCTACTTGAAATAATCTCAGATCAGAAGAAAGAAACACAACTACCATTCAAGTTTAACAATTCTGAGGGAGTAAAGGCATTGGGTTTGTTGTGGCATCCTGCATTGGATGGGTTGCAATTTGATATATGTGTGAAGGTTCATAAGGGCCCAGTCACGAAAAGGATAGTACTAAGTATCATATCTTCGATCTTCGATCCACTTGGTCTTCTAGGACCAGTAATTTTTTCGTTGCAAGAGATTTATGCAGTGCTTATAGTCATGTCCTTTGCAGTGGATAAGGTGCTTCCCATAGAACTGCAAGAAGAATGGAGTTTGCTCTACGATCAAATTCCAATCCTAAAAAACCTAAAAATACTACGATTGGTTAAGTGTCATGGAACTATAACCAACACCCAAATACACGGATTCGCAGATGCTTCTGAAGCAGGATTTGGAGCTTGCATGTATCTTCGCTGTGTCAACAAAAATGGTGACATCAGCGTACATATTCTGTGTTATAGGTCACGGGTGGCACCCCTGCAGCAGATATCACTGCCTCGTTTGGAATTATGTGGTGCTTTACTCTTAGCCAGACTTGTAAAGAAGACCACATCGTCGTTAACTCTACTCGTTAACAGCATACTTCTGTGGACAAATTCTACAGTTGTATTAGCATGGCTGGCAGCAACACCTACAAGATAAAGACATTCGTAGCAAACAGGGTCTCAGAAATTCAACATTTGACATCAGATTGTGATTGGAAACACGTTCCAACACAATGCAATCCTGCTGACATCCTGTCCAGAGGAGCAGCTCCAGAAAACCTTTGCAAACACAATAAATGGGGTATGAGCCAGATTGGCTGGCAAGGGAAGGTGATCAATGGCCTCAATGTAAATATATTACTCCCGAGAAGGAGACAACTGAACGTAAGAGACAAGCAGTGTACATTGCAGTGACACACAATCCTGAGGAAATTGTCATGAGATTCTCATCATTAACCAGATTGCAGCGAGTTTTAAGTTATTGTTTTCGTTTCATAGCCAAGGCAAGAAAACAGAAAATTATACACCAAGGTCCGATAACGGTGAAGGAGCTTCGAGAAACTCTGTATCATTTCATCAGACAGCTACAGATATCATCATATCCACAAGAGGTTAAAGATCTCAAAGATCTTAAGTAAATTGGAGGAAAGAGCGCTCTTCGCAATCTTCATCCCTTCCTTGACGAAGACAGTATTCTACGAGTGGGAGGTCGATTGCAACATGCTGAGGTTGAGAACGACCAAAAACACCCTATCATCTTGACAGCAAGCTCCAACCTCACAAGATTAATCATTCAAAATGAGCATCTAAGACTACTTCATACTGGTCCCCAGTTGTTACTTGCAGCTCTCAGACAACAATATTGGATAGTGAATGGCAAGAGTGTTGTACGCCACATAGTCCACAAGTGTATGAAATGGGCAAGGGCAGCACAACAACTAATGGACAGTTACCAGAATCTCGTGTACGTTCAGCAAGGCTATTTCTGAACTGTGGTGTGGATTATGCTGGTCCATTCTTAATTCGTCAAGGTGGGTGGCGTAGCAAGATCAAGGTAAAATGCTACGCGGCAATATTCATATGTTTTGCAACAAAGGCTATCTATATTGAACTGGTAAGCGATCTGACAACAGAAGCCTTCATAGTGGCACTTCATAGATTTTCTGCCAGACGTGGAAGGAGTAACAATATATACAATGATAATGGTACTAATTTTGTAGGGGCAAATAATTCTCTTCGAGCTGTCTATAGATTATTCCAGGATCATAAGTTTAAGGAACTAGTGGTGGGTTTTGCAAGTGTTGAGGGTATACAATGGCATTTTATACCGCCAGGCTCACCACACTTTGGTGGCCTTTGGGAAGCGGGTGTCAAGTCTATGAAATTCCACATGAGACATGTTGTGGGCAATACAAGTCTAACCTTCGAAGAGTTGTGTACAGTCTTGGCACAAATTGAAGCTTGCCTCAATTCTCGTCCTCTTTGTCAATTATCGGCCGATCCCAGTGACCCTAAAAGTCTGACCCCTGGTCATTTCTTAATAGGTGGGCCTATCACCGCAATACCAGAGTCAAACTACGCACACATTTCCATGAACAGACTGTCTAGTGGCAACTGGTTCAACAATGCACCCAAGGTTGTGGAAATTGTGGTCATCCGACTACTTAAGCCAACTCCAACAGCGTTCCAAGTGGACCACTGTATTCCCCGATCTTCAACCAGGGATGGTTGTGCTCCCGAAGGACGATGATGTTCCACCTCTACAGTGGAGATTGGCTGTGGTGGAAGAAATCCATTGTGGTCGTGGCAATCATGTTCGAGTAGCTACTGTCCGTACGTCATTCAGTGTTGTCAAACGGGTGATACAAAAGCTGTGTCCCCTACCAATTAACTCAATTGACTAATGCATAGTAGTGCGTTTAGTGTTTATTATATTTATACTGTTCTATTTAAGGCCTTCTAACTTTGTCGTTAAAAAATATGTGCTATTTTGGTGAGTGGTATGTTGTGTATTGTGTCTTTGCATTTTTCTATGCTCATTTGTTTTGTTGTTATCATTTTCTATTGCCATGGGCCTGTAGTTTTGTTTTATTGTCTAAAATGAAGCGACCGAACAGAGTTCTATTTTTGTGCGTGTGATACATTAAATAATAGTAAGATCTGAGTTGCTTAATTCAGTGGTCCTCCCGGTTGTTAAAAATAGGGATTCCTCAGCCGTCAATCCCGAACACAATATTGAGAAAATTGTCCTGCCATCAGAGGTGAAACCCGATTTTGTGTTCATTTTCGTCTTCACTTTCGATCGACAGTATAGCATACAGGCTTATTTCACCATGGGACACACAAAGCTATAGATTTTTTTTAATGTCAGTCTTACTCTCGCATTCATAAGAATCCCTTTCAGGATTGACAATCAGAACAAAAGAAACAAATAATACGATCGTGTGAAAAGGAACACTTCCCAAAGTTCAAATAAATGTACTCACTATGTTGGAACAACACTCGTGATTTTCTAGTCGTTAACAAAGATCATGAGATGTATAAGGGACGTTACCTTAGAGGGTTCGGTTGCTTTATCATGTGTGTTGATACACACGTTTACTCAAAACGTGATAGGGCATCATGTTATCCATATCGAAATTTGACATAGCCTCTACAAGTATAATGGCACGAAGGAGAATCTGATTTTGACACCACAATTATATTGCAAATGAAATATCGAAACAAGTCATCAAATGTAAGGAACTCGTCATGAAAGATGGTGCCTATAACAAGTCTTACGTCTATTGGATATTAACGAGCAGATACTGGCTCTCAACATCGTTGAATATATTTTCAGAGAGCAAATGAATTCGCTGATAAAGACTTTATCGACAGATCTGGAAATGTACTCGAAATTTAAAAGATGAGTAGTCAGGGATTTGAAGAGCACTCGTCAGTAGAAAGAAAAATGAAAATTCTGAAATGAAGTTGGATTCCCTAGTCTCAAAGCTAAACAATTTGTAAGATTCTTTTACCATAGAGCGGATTGCTTATACGTATTTGAACGCGCTGATGACTAGAGCTATCCTGGCGGCAGAGTTGACAAAGAGGAATAGGTTTTACGATACTTGCAATTTAGTTGTAATTAATATAGGATTTTCTTCAACACTTCATATGAGACTGCGTAGATGAAATGGCTAACCATGGATTCGTCTATATATACTTAGAATCGAAGCTTAGATGAATGAATGACAAATATTTATACCTGCATTAAATGTCTAACCTGTTTAAAGTAGGGGTATTTTCCATCATGCGTATGAAATTGAAGGACGTCTGTTTATTGAACTAAATGCCAATAAATTAGTACCATTCGAGGTGACAATACACGACTGTATTTTTTCATGTTGTAGGGATCTTCATCTTCTCCACTAATGAATTTTACATGTAGCATTAGGACTTACGTACACCAATATATATTAGGTTCTTCCATCGGGCAAGACAATACGTCACACCAAGTCGACGAAGGTTGCCAAGTATATAATCAAAGCGATTAAGTCATTAAACAGATGTATACACATTTACACGATGCACAACACGAGTCATATTATTCCGAGGTAACATTCAATCCGATATTAGAACCACTGAACAATATGGTGAATATGACCGTGGATCCGGAACCGGATCTCGAAATGATTGAGAAAGAGGAACTCGCTTCCAAAATAAATCGCAACAAACAACTTTTGTAATCCTATATTTATACATCACAATCTCGCTTTGATATAACATACGGCGTACGATACGATGGTAACAAAACCAATCTTGGGGGTACGCATAAAGGCACTGAAACTTTTAATAATATCCTTGTTCCCTCCACCCCATACATTTTCCTATTTATGGTGGGCCTTATTATGGCGGATCTAACTATGTCAGACCTTCTTATGGCGGAATTTCATTATGACGGATCTCATGATATCAGACCTTCTTATGGCAGGACCTCATTGTGGTAGACCTATCGGAATGGACGTATCATGGTGGACGTATCGTGGTGGAACTGTCGTTATAGACCTGACTTGACGGAACTTTCCAGGCCGACCTATCGTGGCAGACCTATCATTTCAGTTTTATCGTGGTAGTATTATGATGGACCCCGTTATTGTGGACCTCATTGTAGGGGAACTTATCATTGCGATCTATCACAACGGTAACCATCGTTTCGGAACTATCTAGGTGGTATTAATGCGAACCTCATTGTGGCCAACCAGTCGTGACGGCCCTATCGTGTTGAACCTATCATGGTGGACCTATTGTGGCTGACATATCGTGTTGGACGATTGTGGAGAATCTATCATTGTGGACCTCGTAATGCAGACCTTGTATCTCAAATCTATTATGGTGAAACTATTGTGTTGGATTTTATTATTGCAAACATTAGAGATAATATGAAACAGATGAAAAAGTAACATCTCTCTGATACTCATAGTGAAACAAAGTTATTTTTTGTCATAGTAAATACTTAGTTGGTTTCAAGAGTAATCTGACAACCTATACGGCCTACGTTTAAACAAATATGGGCATCGCCTATATAGATGGATTGTAGTCCACAAATGCAGCCTGGATAACATTTCTCTTCTCCGCCTGTTCGAGATGGGAGTTATACGTACCAGCCTGATCGTCTTTTTCGGGGGCTTTGGGACGTCACCATCAGGTATATCTGAGTTCTCAGCGGAAGCAGTAGACTGATTTAAAGACTTCTGGGCTCCTTGGAGACAGTGGGTGACTGACTTACCGGATTCACTCTACCTCTACCTTTACCATTAAATAAATTCCTGGAGACTGATGATATCCTTCTCATTACTGAAGATGGCTGGGGCTCCGTGGAGACAGTGGGTCACTGACTTACTGGACTCACTCTATCTCTACCTCTACCATTAAATACATTCCTGGAGACAGATGATATCCTTTTCATTACTGAAGATTGCTGGGACTCCCTGGAGACAGTGGGTAACTGACTTACTGGACTCACTCTATCTCTACCTCTACCCTTAAATACATTCCTGGAGACTGATGATATCCTTCTCATTACTGAAGATGGCTGGGGCTCCTTGAAGACAGTGGGTCACTGACTTACTGGACTCACTCTACCTCTACCTCTACCATTAAATAAATTCCTGGAGACTGATGATATCCTTCTCATTACTGAAGATGGCTGGACTCCCTGGAGACAGTGGGTCACTGACTTACTGGACTCACTCTACCTCTATCTCTACCTCTACCATTAAATACATTCCTGGAGACTGATGATATCCTTCTCATTACTGAAGATGGCTGGGGCTCCTTGAAGACAGTGGGTCACTGACTTACTGGACTCACTCTACCTCTACCTCTACCATTAAATAAATTCCTGGAGACTGATGATATCCTTCTCATTACTGAAGATGGCTGGGGCTCCTTGGAGACAGTGGGTCACTGACTTACTGGACTCACTCTACCTATACCATTTAATACATTCCTGAGACTGATGATATCCTACTCATAGCTGAAGATGGCTGGAACTCCTTGGAGACAGTAGCTGAATTACTTACAGATTTATTCTTACCATTCTTGTTAGTTGTCTAGCTGGAGGATCCAAGTATCTCAGTATTTACAAAAGAGGTATCGACCTCCCTGGAGACAGAAGGAGAGGGGCTTACCAACCTATCCTTACCATTCCGATGATTTTTTCACTTGTCTGCTAAAATGATGGCGGCTGTCTTCTTTCCTGTAAAAAATTGTTCATAACGAATATCTTTGTTGGACGATTGGTCACCATCGTCCGGGGGGCCCTTGTTGTTATGGGTACCTCTGTGTAGCTCAACACCAACTGCAACAAACCACCCCAAGGCCGATATTAGATTGGGTAAAAATGGCTATTTAGTTGATGACAACTAAGTAATCTAATTTTCTCGGCGTATATATTCAGATGTTTTAAATATAATCAAATGAAAATATTCAGTAGATAGTAATACAACACAAATTAGATATCATTATAATAGAATAAACTATTAGTTATATTCACGCACGAAATTTTGCGTGTTCAAGCATTGGAATCTTTTCTTTAGAGAGTTTTCTTGGCTGGTATTTGAATTAAAAGTTACTTAGATAAATTGTTGAGCTATACAATTCTTATCGACATTTTGACTGACATTGCATTGGCCCCAAATAATAGACTTTTAATTGCGGTCTAAACGTCTTATTTCTTGAGCTATATTTCTGAAAATATTTTTTGTTCCAAGTTTTTCTAAGAAAGTGAAATCTTTTGAATCATATTTGCAAATTTAATAAAAATTCGATAAATCACCTTTGAAACACACATTGGAAATAAATGGTAGTCCTGCGGGGCACCGCACAAACTTTCTCCCCTTTTTACTTTCTCGCTCTCGTATAGGTAAAGAAAGTATTGTTATCTTCAAAAAAATCTAGTTCGATATTTTGATGAATCTTGACGTTTCATGACCCCCCTAATTCGAAAAAGTGGGTTTTGAATTTCCGTTTGTCTGTACCTCCAACTAGTGGCTAAACTATTTTACCAATCGGGTTTAAACTTTGTACCTGGGGTTTTTCATAAAGCTGCCCCGAGGGGTTATTGGAATTGTAATATCTAACCCTAAAATTAAGGGTAGTTTACTGAAGGGAAAAGAGAGAAAAAGTCGATTTTCTCAAAATCTGATATAACGATTTTGATTAAATTTGGATTCAAAACACTTATAAATATATATATAAAAAATGGCTACTCTCAATATTTCGGCAAAATAACTTTAAAGCCTCCGATCTGATGCATGAATTATCATTTTTTTTCATAATGTTGACATTTATTTAATTCTTGAGTTCAATTTTTTTTACAATCACAATACTGCTCTTTCTCTCTCTCTCTGAGTGGTGAGAGCTAGCAAAAGGCTAGAACCCTAATTTTGATAATTAATACTACTCAAATTTTGAAAACTTGGCACACCTTAAAGTAATAGTCTATTTGAATAGATTATTTAAACATTTTGAAAGTATAACGTGATTTAACATGACACTTCCTACTTTCTGTATTTTCATCCTTTTTACCCGTTTGGCATATTTTACACCAGTGGTTCCCAACCTTTTGTGGCCCATCTCCCCTTTCTGGAGGTTGACTAACACCTATCGCCCCCTTTTCATTTTCATTGTATGCCTAGTTTTAATTTGAAGTAAGGTGTAAATAATAAAGCAGTTTTATTATTATAAACAATTTTACTACCGTATATAAAACAACCAAAGCAGTTTTATCCGGTCACTCTTGAATAAAATAGAAAAAAAAAGTACATTTTTAACAGATTTTTTTTAAATAACAAAGAAGTGAAATAATTAACTAAGATCATTGATGTACATTTAAAAAACAGGAGTACATGTTTTCATTTTTAAATTGGAATCTGGAAAAATTAAGAAAGTTGACAGTTAAAATTTGAAAAAATAAATGAAAGTTTGAATTTTTTTTATTGTTTTATTTTACCTTTTCAATGACTGCCTTGTGCTTGGTGGATTTCAGTTAAAGCTCAAATATCCGGCTTTATGTTCGTCAAGTTCAGGTGCAAGTCTCCTTTGAGGCAAATGTCCAACTTATTTCTTTGTTTTGTGAGGAGCTGGACAACAGAACTAAATCCTTTTTCAACTAAATAATGTTGACGGGAACGAGATGAGAAGTGGTTCAGTTTTTCCCCACAGTTGTGGATAAGTGTCCATAATCTTCACCAGCCTAACTCGTAACCGCACTGCTTGAAAATGATTTTCGCCTCACAGTCATACTTCAGATCTAGAAACTCTGTCTGCCAAGAGCTATCAAGCTTATCCACAGCTTCAAACGAGAATGGATCTAGAATTCAATCAGGAATTTGTAACTTGGTCAAATCTTCAAATCTTAATTCCATGTCAGTTTTTAACTGGTCAAGGTGATCAGTAAAAATTAAGATTTTGTCATCTGGGAGTTCAGGAGTCCCGTTAGCTGACACTGAACACTTTTTTAAGGGCCGGAAACTGAATCAGCTCTTTACGGCCAATATTTACTTTGTGAATATCAAACTTGGCGATGAATGATGAAATAATTCCTTTGGCCTTGATAAGGTTCATCTTGTTTCCTTGAAGCCTTATATTGACTTCATTCATTTTTTCAAAAATATCTGTAAGGTACGCAAGTTCCAACTTGCGTTGCTTCAAATTCTCACTTAAAACAGGATCAGACGTGTCGAGAAACTCAGTAACCGTGTCAAATAATTCGAAGAAACGGCGCAAACAGTTTCCTTTGGAAAGCCACCTCACGGCCGTAAGTAGAAGCAAGCGTTCTAATTCCTAATCTTTTCATCGCAAAGTTGTCGGAACAGACGGTCATTGAGGGAATTAGCTTTAATCTTGTTGACACCATAATGACCATTTCAGGTTTCATGCAGGACACCACTCAATTTTTTCGCAGCTAAGTGTTGACGATGAATGACACAGTGAATAGTGATGACCTCTGGCACTTCTTTCTTAAGGTGGGCTAGAAACCCAGCATGACGACCTGACATGGCAGGAGCACCGTCTGTTGCGCAAGCGCTCACGTTTGTTAGGGGAATCTCTTTTTCCTCAAAATAATCTTGTACCACTTTAAAAATCGACGATCCCTTCGTATCAGTGATCAAAGTTCTAGCAAACAGCATTTCCTCGGTAATTTCCTTTTGTTCATTGATAAACCTCACATAAGCTAATAAAATTGCTATGTTATCTATCACAGTTGATTCATCAATCTACAATGCAAATTTACTTTTTTTCAACAAATTGGTGAGTTTGGATTCAACGTCTGTGGCCATTTCGTCAATTCGCCTGGAAACAGTATTGTTGCTCAAAGGAACCAATTGACTTATCTTATTACTAGGGCCCTCGCCTAGCAGGATTTCAACAATTTTTTTGGTAGCCGGTAAAACAAGAGTTTCGCCAATTGTGTGAGGTTTACAACATTTATCGATCAATAAAGACACCTCGTAATAAGCAAGAAGACCTTTGTCAAGATCGGTTGCTCGTTTTTTAAATAATTCACTCACATTAGCCGTTTAACAGCTTTAGCTTTGAGGTGTTGAAAATAACTAAGTTCTTTACTCACTTTATCACTGTGTACTCTTGATAAATGATCTTTCATTCGCGAACTTCATGGCTTCATTACTAGTAAATGTTTTATCGCACAAAAGACAATGTGGAAACTGCACATTTTGCGGTGACGTGATAAAACCGAATTTTAAATACTCAGCTGAGTATTGACGACACTTATTTTTTGAATCCATTGTGCATGAACTTCTACACTTCAAAACAAACGCACAAAAACAGAAAAGACACGCAAAAAACTGATGGTGAGGCACACAAAGGCTAGTGAAGACTGAAGACGAATGTAGGTCAATGGCAAGTGTGTTGTGTTGGCAGGAGGGGAGGGGGTTGAGTCACCATCGGCCGCGCTGAACAACAACATGTGGGGGACTGTGAAGAGGGGTGAGTGCAGTGAACTCACCGGCTGAGAATAGCCAGTGACTCGTGCTACCCGGCAACTTCTACTGTATAGTACTATTTTAATTTTTCCCCCTTTGAATACTCATCGCCCCCAAATCGCCCCCCACTTATTTATTGCCCCCCTGATAACCCAAATCGCCACTTGGGGCGATCGCCCCCAGGTTGGAACCACTGTTTTACATTATAGATATTATTGTATTTGTAGCATTATAGACATAAAGTTACAATAAATAATAAACCTACAAGACGAATTAACACATGATTCAAGTCACCAAGCCCCATTCATCAGTGGCCCCTCCCCAGCGAACTTCGCGCACTACCTTCAGCGAACAATAACATCAAACTATCCGAGCGAGCCGTGTGGAGACTCGCACCAAGAATTAGCGTTTAGGCAGCTGGGAAAGCATGACGTATAAAGTGATGATGTGGCCGGAAACTATTGTTCGATAGTCATCCACAAAATGCTAGAACAATACACGCCCGTCTGGCTACCTCTTCCCACCCCTCTTTGTGTATGTTCACCCATGTGTTGTTTTCCCCTCTTCCCCCCTTTCCGAGCTAGAATAGAAACGTATATAATCATTTAACATGTATTGGCTTTTTACTCTTGTCAGGATAGCGTCCTTGGACACATAAGGTGTCGAGGATGAACAAAAGGTATAAAATCATATTTCGGCCTTCATACTGTCAAAATTACGTCTCGTTGATTATTGCTGTTATTAAAATTAGATTTGGATATAATCATGGTTAGGGACAGCATATTTAACTCTGGTTTTGATTAGCGATAGTAAATCATTTTTACAAGTTGTTAAGTTGGCAAAATGAACACATAGTTTCTTTTTATTTGAACTCAGGAATTCAGATGTGTATTTTTTGAACTGATATCAAAAATAAGTAATGTACATGTTCCTTGTCACACTAAAATGTATACCCCGTGTGGTTAAAATGTTTAGGTGTTACAAAGGTTAGGTTTTGGAAGAATATGAAACTTAGAGCCCATCTGGCCGTAAAGTTAAATTATTACCTCTCAATATTTCGGGAATTATCCCCCTTTTGTAAATGTCGTAATTACTAATTTGTTTACTTTTATGAAAGTCTGTAATTCTATTGAAACGTCGAGTGAGACCTATTGAGCTAAGTTTCTAATGTTTACACATTATATTCAAATCTGGGTGACCCATTGTTGTAAATTTTCTAATTGTAGCTACATGTTGATAGTTAGCTTGGGATGTCGAGTGAGGCATATTGTTGTCATAGTTATGATATACTATAATTATATATCTCCATTTATATTTCTCCCTTGTAAATCATGAGGGATTGTTAATTGTAAACGATTGGATATATCCTTATGATATACAGTAATGTTCATGAATCTGTCCCACTATTTAACTTTAACATTTTTATATGTTTATTTATCTACTATTTATATAAATAAACTATTTAATACAAATGTGAATCTCTATCTTCTCATAGGTATGAACCTATATTTTATGAAAAATATCATGTCCTCTATCCCATTATTTTGGCTTACTTCCAAGTCCTACAAATAATGTTTGTAGAGTAAGTTTCATGAAACATGCCGGAGTACGGCCTATTTGTCATATGATATTCTATTGGCTCCTCTGCAATTATTGTCTTGTCTTTTTGTACTAATATTGTGTACCCGCCTTTATTAATTCTTGGGAAAATAAGGGCGAAGTAACATATTAATAAATAAAAAAGATTATTTTCATTAAATATATGATCTATTTGTTGTATAAGGCTTCACTTTCCAACCTTTTAAAAACTCTTTTAAGGGAAAGAGTGGAAAATTATATTTCAGTACAATACATAAATTATTTAAGAAAAATGTAAAACGTATAGTCATTGACTTCTGAGAACAATCTATGTGTACACATTTTGATCATCAAATTTGTATCTATATAACATACATCAATCCTATTAAACAAACAAGATAATGTATTTAATCTAAAATTTACAAAAGCATTATTTAAAAGCATCAAATTGTGAAACGTCCAATCAAACATCATATTTAATATGCATACATAGTTAATTTAATTTAGCCTACTTATTTCTAAGAGTAGACCAAAAAATTAAGTATCCTACATATTTAGAACGTTTACATGTTTTTCATCCTTTACTTATTTACCTGCTCAATATACTATTATACATTATTTTATATGTAGAATACTTTCATTTAAAAGAAGGTAAATTTTCAATGGATAAGAAAGATACCATAAATGTACCTTTAGCTGTTAAGAATATAGATTAAGATGAAATACTACATATAACTGAAATATTAAACATATGTACAAGTAACAATGGTTTGCAATAAAATAATAAACCAAATAAAATGCGTTTTGTAAAATTTTAAATCCTTAACATTTATAAGAAAGAATCAGTAGCTATACTCAATATAATAAGACTACTTAGAACTGCAATACAGGACACTTTTCCAAGCAACTGTGGATTCGTAGTCAACCCTAAAATGCATCATCCACAGTGATAGGGGCAAACAAAAAGGGGGCATGGTGTTGAAAATCTGTCCTAAGCTCAATAAGATCGTAGTAGATGATGGTGAATACTGAACAACTTATTAATAGTGAAGCTAAAAGGTGTTGTATTTAAATTTATCACACCCTGACAATATAAATATATAAGAAAGAAAGATAAGATATAGGATGAAGTAAATAGATCAATAAGAGAATCATGTTAATGACGTGAGTAAACATTTTTGTTTATAATGTTACTAAAAAATATCTATAATATTTTCTTAATCTTTGTAAGACTCAAAATATTTGACTTGTTGCTCTTTTTCGTCAATGAGCTGCCAGATTCAAAACTTTAATTTATAATAGAGTATTACATATCCAAGAATTTCTATAGAAGACGTGAACCTTTTGTATGTTATAGACCGCAAATGTAGCAGTTTCATTGTATCCAAAACAACGCCCACCACAGAATTCATCACTGTGCCCAATAATGCATGAATCCATCCCATACTCAATATTGCATCCACTACCGTGTCACTAATGTATCAAACAAAGCATTGGATCCACTAAAGTGTCAACAATGTATCAAACACAGCGCTGTATACTGCAACCACTACCGTGTCACCACTGTATCAAACACAGCGCTGTATACTGCAACCACTACCGTGTCACCACTTTATCAAACAAAGCTCTGGGAATTGCATCCCTACCGTGTCACCACTGTATCAAACACAATGCTGGATATTGCATCCACTACCGTGTCACCATTGTATCAAACACAATGCTGGATATGCAACCACTACCGTGTCACCACTTTATCAAACAAAGCTCTGGGAATTGCATCCACTACCGTGTCACCACTGTATCAAACACAATGCTGGATATTGCATCCACTACCGTGTCACCACTGTATCAAACAAAGCTCTGGATAATGTAACTACACCGTGTCACCACTGTATCAAACAAAGCTCTGGATAAGTAACTACTACCGTGTCACCACTGTATCAAACAAAGCTCTGGAATTGCATCCACTACCGTTTCCACCACTGTACAAACAAAGCTCTGGGAATTGCATCCACTACCGTGTCACCATTGTATCAAACAAAGCTCTGGATAATGTAACTACACCGTGTCACCACTGTATCAAACAAAGCTCTGGGAATTGCATCCACTACCTGTCACCATTGTATCAAACACAATGCTGGATATTGCATCCACTACCGTGTCACCACTGTATCAAACAAAGCTCTGGGAATTGCATCCACTACCGTGTCACCACTGTATCAACACAATGCTGGATATTGCATCAACTAACCGTGTCACCATTGTATCAAACACAATGCTGGATATGCATCCACTACCGTGTCACCACTGATCAAACAAAGCTCTGGGAATTGCATCCACTACCGTGTCACCATTGTATCAAACACAATGCTGGATATTGCATCAACTACCGTTCACCATTGTATCAAACACAATGCTGGATATTGCATCCACTACCGTGTCACCACTGTATAAAACAAAGCTCTGGATAATGTAACTACTACCGTGTCACCACTGTATCAAACACAATGCTGGATAATGTAACTACTACCGTGTCACCACTGTATCAAACAAAGCTCTGGATAATGTAACTACTACCGTGTCACCACTGTATCAAACAAAGCGCTGGATAATGTAACTACTACCGTGTCACCACTGTATCAAACATAGCGCTGGATAATGTAACTACTACCGTGTCACCACTGTATCAAACAAAGCGCTGGATAATGTAACTACTACCGTGTCACCACTGTATCAAACAAAGCTCTGGATAATGTAACTACTACCGTGTCACCATTGTATCAAACACAATGCTGGATATTGCATCCACTACCGTGTCACCACTGTATCAAACAAAGCTCTGGAATTGCATCCACTACCGTGTCACCATTGTATCAAACACAATGCGGATATTGCATCCACTACCGTGTCACCACTGTATCAAACAAAGCTCTGGGAATTGCATCCACTACCGTGTCACCACTGTATCAAACACAATGCTGGATATTGCATCAACTACCGTGTCACTATTGTATCAAACACAATGCGGATATTGCATCCACTACCGTGTCACCACTGTATCAAACAAAGCTCTGGAATTGCATCCACTACCGTGTCACCATTGTATCAAACACAATGCTGGAATATTGCATCCACTACCGTGTCACCACTGTTCAAACAAAGCTCTGGGAATTGCATCCACTACCGTGTCACCACTGTATCAAACACAATGCTGGATATTGCATCAACTACCGTGTCACCATTGTATCAAACACAATGCTGGATATTGCATCCACTACCGTGTCACCACTGTATCAAACAAAGCTCTGGATAATGTAACTACTACCGTGTCACCACTGTATCAAACACAATGCTGGATAATGAACTACTACCGGTCACCACTGTATCAAACAAAGCTCTGGATAATGTAACTACTACCGTGTCCACCACTGTATCAAACAAAGCGCTGGATAATGTAACTACTACCGTGTCACCACTGTATCAAACATAGCGCTGGATAATGTAACTACTACCGTGTCCACCACTGTATCAAAACAAAGCGCTGATAATGTAACTACTACCGTGTCACCACTGTATCAAACAAAGCTCTGGATAATGTAACTACTACCGTGTCACCATTGTATCAAACACAATGCTGGATATTGCATCCACTACCGTGTCACCAACGTATCAAACAAAGCGCTGGATAATGTAACTACTACCGTGTCACCACTGTATCAAACAAAGCTCTGGATAATGTAACTACTACCGGTCACCACTGTATCAAACAAAGCGCTGGATAATGTAACTACTACCGTGTCACCACTGTATCAAACACAATGCTGGATATTGCATCCACTAACCGTGTCACCATTGTATCAAACAAAGCTCTGGGAATTGCATCCACTACCGTGTCACCATTGTATCAAACACAATGCTGGATATTGCATCCACTACCGTGTCACCAACTGTATCAAACAAAGCTCTGGGAATTGCATCCACTACCGTGTCACCATTGTATCAAACACAATGCTGGATATTGCATCCACTACCGTGTCACCACTGTATCAAACAAAGCTCTGGGAATTGCATCCACTACCGTGTCACCATTGTATCAAACACAATGCTGGATATTGCATCCACTAACCGTGTCACCACTGTATCAAACAAAGCTCTGGGAATTGCATCCACTACCGTGTCGCCATTGTATCAAACACAATGCTGGATATTGCATCCACTACCGTGTCACACACTGTATCAAACAAAGCTCTGGGAATTGCATCCACTACCGTGTCACCATTGTATCAAACACAAATGCTGGATATTGCATACACTACCGTGTCACCACTGTATCAAACAAAGCTCTGGGAATTGCATCCACTACCGTGTCACCATTGTATCAAACACAATGCTGGATATTGCATCCACTACCGTGTCACCACTGTATCAAACAAAGCTCTGGATAATGTAACTACTACCGTGTCACCACTGTATCAAACAAAGCGCTGGAAATGTAAACTACTACCGTGTCACCACTGTAATCAAACAAAGCGCTGGATAATGTAACTACTACCGTGTCACCACTGTATCAAACAAAGCGCTGGATAATGTAACTACTACCGTGTCACCACTGTATCAAACAAAGCGCTGGATAATGTAACTACTACCGTGTCACCACTGTATCAAACAAAGCCGCTGGATAATGTAACTACTACCGTGTCACCACTGTATCAAACAAAGCGCTGGATAATGTAACTACTACCGTGTCACCACTGTATCAAACAAAGCGCTGGATAATGTAACTACTACCGTGTCACCACTGTATCAAACAAAGCGCTGGATAATGTAACTACTACCGTGTCACCACTGTATCAAACAAAGCGCTGGATAATGTAACTACTACCGTGTCACCACTGTATCAAACAAAGCGCTGGATAATGTAACTACTACCGTGTCACCACTGTATCAAACAAAGCGCTGGATAATGTAACTACTACCGTGTCACCACTGTATCAAACAAAGCGCTGGATAATGTAACTACTACCGTGTCACCACTGTATCAAACAAAGCGCTGGATAATGTAACTACTACCATTCACCACTGTATCAAACAAAGCGCTGGATAATGTAACTACACCGTGTCACCACTGTAATCAAACAAAGCGCTGGATAATGTAACTACTACCGTGTCACCACTGTATCAAACAAAGCGCTGGATAATGTAACTACTACCGTGTCACCACGTAATCAAACAAAGCGCTGGATAATGTACTACTACCGTGTCACCACTTTATCAATCACAGTGCTGGATATTGCAACCACTACAACACACAATAGTGGCATCAATAACAGCAACCTCTACAATGTCCACAATGCATACATCGTAACGCACAACACCGCATACATCACAACGCCCAATACCGTCAATCGGTGTTTAAATAATCTTCTTATTGTGGTTTTCATCAAAAAATCTTTCTCATTTTATTTTTAAAAAAATTCTAGAAAATATTTTATAAGAAAATATTCATAATAACCGATTCCCGTGTCCAAGTGTCATTTTTCAATTTTCAGAATTGGATATCTGTGTGAAGTGATCCATCACTAAATGCATACATAATATCTCTTTCATTCCAGTTTATTAAATTGATTTTTAATTTTGTAGACTATATGAGATAAAAAAAAAAAGGGGGTCAATGATACATGGTATTTGGGGTAACTTAGACCCCATGTTGTTTTTAGCAAACAAATCAGTTCAGAATTCCGTTAGGGTCAATGTTAATTTAATAAAGCTAACTATATAGCCCTTATAGAGTGGTGAATATTTTGATCAATATTTATAAAAGGGGCCTCACAAACTATATTCTGTTCCTTTCAACATAGACATATTGAACTTTATTTTATAAAATTAAGCAAATAATTCAAATATTTAAAAAAATTCATAAATATAAAATTTTGATACAGTTGGTTTATTAAAAAATTAACTGTAAACAATATAAATATAATAATATAAATGTTAAAAGTGAAATAAAACATAGTGAAAAAAGACATTAGTCAAAATGTTCAATTTCATCTTTATCAAAGAGTTCTAAATTTCCTTCACTAAAACTCTTCCTGGGAACTTGTAGTTAATACGTCTACCATGCTTTTCCAATATGGGAGTGGGAAGCCTTGCCACGACATCATTAAAATTTTGCAAGGAACAAATCAGTTTCTTTAGAACAAATGTAGTAGTTTTCATGGTTTTGTTGAATGCAATCCCATGACTTCTAACAAATATTCATAAATAAATTGCATGGGGGATGGTAGATTTTAAAGTTTAATTTCACAAATCCCGTACATGTAAAAATAAATATACAAAACAGGTTTATACGTGCATTTTTTTCAGGGGGTCAATGTTACCCAGGTGTAAAATAATTGTGGGGTCACTGTTACAGCCTTTAAAAAACATTTTTTTAAGTGGAAAATTTGTTTAAATGGTTGAAATAATGCCAAATATTTATTAAAATAAGGAAATTAGAGCATATTTGATTTCGTTATTTCTAGGCCTCACCACTTCTTCTGCCCACTGAAAGTATTTTTGCGGATTTTTCTTGCCTTAGTTATTTGCTTCATAAAGTAGAAATATCAAACTACAATTTATATGATAAGAGTTTTTAGGTCAAACCCCTCGGAAGGAAAAATTCAAAGTTGTAATCAGAATTGACCTCATGGGTCAATGTTAAAATTAGGGGTTAGAATTACCCCGGTTGAAGGTACCGCGTCCACTACCATGCCCAATATCCATCAAAGAAACCAGTGCGTCATCCTTAACAGCGTCCAATACTACATCCACTTAATTGTCGAGTATTGCTTCCACCACAGCACCCAATATTGCATCCACCTCCATGCACACTAGTAACTTCATTCTTTACCACACCCAACGCTGCATACATCACCATACACAGGACTGGGACTGTTTGAGCTCATACATACTGACATTTGTGTTCCAATGTGAGTCGTTTTAACACAGAAAGAAGCTTTACTTTAATACTTTCATAGACGATTCCTCAGGATGGGTCTAAGGTAAGATTTCATCAAGCAAAATAACCAAATATGGACGAATTTGATAATTTTAGCCCATTCATGAGCCCTCAACTGGGAAAGGAGGTTAAGTGCTTGCAGTCGATAATGAACATGGATATGTCAACAAATAGTTTGATGAATCCCACCAAAACATGCCGTTTTCAGGCGTTTGACCGTACCTTACAACTCACCGCAGAATGGAGTTGCTGAGAGAAGAAATAGGACCCATGATGGAGATGGTACCCACCTACTAATTCAGTCCGGACTGAGACCCACTTTTTGAGTGGAAGCCATCAACGCCGTAAACTTTGTACGTGAAAGGTCGCAAAAAGTAAACCAAAAGGAAGAATCCCGTACCAGGTTTGGTTCGGGAAACCACCAGATGTGCTTAGCTTTAGAATCTTTGGGAAAAAAGTTTTGGTCATGGACAGAACGCTGGGCAAGGAAAAGCTGGAAGTACGATTGAAGAAAGGAATCTTCTTGGGTCACAGCCTAGAGTCAAAGGCGTACGGGTATGGCTACCAGACAGATGAAGATCGAGATATCCAAATGCAGTTTCATGACAGGACTCCGAGGATTTGCTACCGCAGAACGACCATCCCCAAATTGTCATGTTCATCAGTCGATGCAAGGCCACGGAGGATGAAGATCAATGTATCATGATCAACCTCTCTAACGATCAAGAATCGCATCATCTGATTAAACCGCTATTATCAGAGGCACTTCACGACGAGTACGAAGATGCTGAGGGTTTTCAAGGTTTTCCCCCAGATGAACCATTGAACACTGTAAGACCAGGTCTAGAAAGGTCAAGAGTATTTCGGACTAGAGTTCAGGAAGACCACCCAAGTCTATGCGACAGTGAATCACGTCAAGGATTACTTCGTTTTTATGAGTAAAGCTCTAGTTGCTCGAGCAATGACAAGTCAAGACTCATCCGAATGGATGATGGAAATGGCTAATAAAGTAAAGTCGATTATCGCAAAGACACGGGGGATCTGGTGGGCAGGTCAAAAGCATCAAAGGTGATCGGCAGTTGTTTCGTGCTACGAAATAGTACGGAACAAAATGGCGTTCTGGAGAAGCACAAAAACCAGGATAGTGGGGAAGGGATATGCTCAACAGTACGGCAAGGATTTTCACGAGATATATGCGCCAGTCGTACGTCTAGATTCAATACGGTTGGTTGCTGGATTTTCAGCCCAGAACAAATGTTCATGCGCTAGTATGACGGGGAAACAGCGTATTTGAATGGCAGACTGGATGAGGGGTATACATGGAGGCACCTAATCGTTGAAGAGGTCCTAGAGCACATAGTGAGTAAGGGGGACACAAGGATCAGACCCGCAACAAGGTGAGGCCACATTAAACGAGTTAGCAGCAGGTGACAGGGTCTGTTACGTAAAGAAGGCTTTGTATGGCATAAAACAAGCTGGTTTTCCTGAACAGACGTCTAGATGAGAGTTGCGTACGATGGGTGTGAAACCCACCAATGGGGATACATGTGTTTTCATAAGACATTGGAATGAAAGATCATGATTATCATCATCTAAGTCAACGACATTCTGATAATGTGCCATTACACCGATTAAAAATGTCCGTTTTAGAGATGGACTTGGAAAATGTTTGAGATGAAGTATCTGGGTGACCTGAATCACTGCTTGGGGATGAATTCTTCAAAAACGGTGATGGTATATTCGTAAGTCAAGGAAGCACTTCATAGATATCTTTCAATATTTCGGTATGTTGGATTGCAAGGCTATTTTAACCCCAGTAGATGCCGAGACCAAGCTGGCAAAGGGTAGGGCATGGTAAACTTAATATGAAGAGAAACCCCCATACCAATAATTAACCGGTTGCTTGCTGTTTATTGTCAGTGGCTACACGCCTTGGACATAGCTCAGGCAGAAAGTTGTTAAGTCAATTTAAAGACTGTTTCAACAGGACTCATTTGGGTGCAACAAAGAGGTACTGTTGACCAGGAGATCTCATACAAGCACGGATAAGCTCGTTGATGGGCTACGTGGATGCCAACTCGGGAGATCACTTGATGAACAGCGTTCTTAATACAGGATATGTTTTTTCATCATGAATGAGGGGCAAATACCTGGGATTCGTGGAAGCAACGGACCGTTGCGCTATCTACCACGGAGGATGAATGCTGGCCTTGAGTGAAGCAGCAAAAAAAAACATGTACCTTCACCGTTTCCTGCTTGAAATTGGAAATAAGTAATCCGGACCACTTAAACTGTTCAATGACAACGTCGGGTCACAGAAATTGACAACAATCCAGTCTTCCATGCATGGACCGAACACATTGACATTCGTCAACACTTTGTGCGGCAGACTGTCGAGTCAGGTTTAACTGGTGCTGGGACACGTGGTATCGAGGAGATGCCACCATATATTAATCAAAGGCTTTTTACGAAATCAAAGCATGAGCACTATGTTGATCTCCTGGGACTTATCAAGGCATCCGACGAGGTTTCGGTTGTTGCCTCGAGGGGAAATGTTGGTTTCTATAACTAAGATGCTAGAATCAACCACTGACCTACAGCGAGAGGCGCTGCAGTAGCACGGTATCAATAATTAATCCAATCACGGCACTTTCACTGTTCATTTGTCTTTCTCTTCATAACCAACCACGTCGTTTTTTGCTCATGCTAACCTCTCGTGTTAATGAATACACTAAGTGTATTTGTAGATTGGGTGTTCGACTCCGACATTAATTTTGTTTGCCCGTATTAACCTTTGTAACATTAATAAATTTATTTTAACTCTACATAAAAAATTTCCAATTTTGGTCATATCTCAACAAGTACTTGAGATACGAAATAACTTTTCGTTGTAAATTATATGTAACGGCTCACTAGCCCAATCCCGTACAACCCAAAAAACTGCCCCAAATAACGGGCTGGAAAAAAATTTACATAATTTCTAAAAATATGCTCATAAACTATACATTCTGTTTTTATATACCTCACCAAAACAACAATTCGCTGAAACAGCTCCATTGACCACCGCAAACCCCACCGCCCGCCCCCAGTAATTCCAGTTTTCACTGGCTATGGCATGCGTGCCAAAATAGCTTCATGGGACACTTCCCACCACTACCCTTATATCGTCGCCGAGCTCTGGCACTATAAGCACCGTTTGGGTTGCAGGACAAGACGTTAGTACTTCATTTTATCCTAGGATACAACACGTTAACACGTATTTTCGATCAAATATTTACGACTTAAGGAAGAAGGAACGATGGTACCAATGGACTGGCCGATCGGCCAGAAGCTGCCACAGAGTTGTAAGCAAGTTTTCATAGGGAGTAGATGCTTAATGGCCGTGGTTGGGTTTTTAGAATAGTTTTACTTGTTCAAGAAGAATTAAAACTCATATTTTTCGTGTAAATGTTTATTCTTAAACTTTTTGGCTCGCATGCTAGCCTTTGGGGGACGCTATGTCACTGATAATGCTGGGTCCTTCAGACCTACACTTTAGGTATAGTGTGTCCCCCACCAGGCCTCAGACCAGTCGTAGTCAGCAGTCCCCTTCAGGCAAACGGGGCTGTTTGGGTTTTTTCAGGCCTAGTATGGCCTTATAGGTGTTGGTCGGTTTTCCTTAGTTACTTGTGGCGCTTCTCGCCATGATTTATTTTATTTATTGTGTTGTTCAACTTTGGATTCTTTGCCGGTCAGGCATGGCTCGCGTTTTTTAGGCAAATTTGATGATTGTTGTTCAACTTGTGGACTATTTCCCTTCAGATTGCTCGCGTTTGTAGACTTTTTTAAACGATTATTGTTCAACTTGTGGATCTCTTTGCCCATCAGGCATGGATCGCGTTTTAGAGTTATTTATGATTGTTGTTCAACTTGTGGATCTATTTTCCTTCAGGCATGGTTCCGTTTGTAGAGCTTTTTAAACCCGATTTTTTTCAACTTGTGAATCTTTTGCCTTCAGGCATGCTCGCGTTGTAAGCTATTTAAGATTGCTGTTTCCCCTGTTGTAGCTCAACTTGTGGGTCCTGTTCTCTTCACATGGCTCACGTTTGTTACTAAATTTTGATTCTTTTCATTTGTGAGGTGTGTCTCCCTCTTCGGGGTTTCAATAGTCGACCGTCTCGGGTTGATCATTTCGAGTCAGGCCAGACCAATTGGTTTTTGCCGGGTCATTATGTGATTGGCCTAGAACCCGGATTGGAACTTATATCAGTTTAGCCGGAAAGTATGGCCAGCCTCACTAGCACGGTAGTCTACTTCCCTATAGTATGACTGCTAGTTTATTGAACCAAGTTAACTGGTTAGTTACAGTGTGGGTATTCTTGTAAGTGTAAAAATTTTTATTGAAATAAAGGGGCTTTTTTTTGTTTCAATGGAGAGGTTTACCAATACCAACAAACCAAGGATTTGCCTGTTTTGTACTAATTGGGGGCTTCCACCTTGAACAATTGATGGGAACACTAGATAACTCGCTTAGGATTATCAATCTTAGGGATTCATATTTACCAAAAAATTCATAAACTGGATATGCCTGATTATTTTTTAGTGTATGTGTTGATATAACTGATCTCATTAAACCCATTGTTAATCTCCATTTATTATCTCTCTTTTCGCTTGTTTTTAAAACTTTTTAGTTTTCCTTTTTACTTACCTGGGGTTAAAAGAAAAAATAACCGCTGGTGCGATAGTACTGTGTTATTAAAATTAAAATATTTTTTCTGCAAAGTATTTTTTTAAAACCAATAATTTCTGAACATAAGCAAACATATTTAAATAATAATAGTAATAATAATTTTGTGCTAAAGCAAACATAATTTTTTATATATATAATTTTATTACGTATATACAATTATGTTTGATTAAGCTAAGAAATTATTTATTTTTATATTACTATTAGAAAATATTATTATATATTTAATATTATTTATTTATAAAATATAAATTTTATAAATATATATACAGGGTTTGCTTATAGCTAAGAAATTATTGGTTTGAAAATAATAATTGCCGATTTAAAATTTTATTTTAATAGTAAGAACTACAACTTTACAACAATAAGTTATTTCTTATCTCAAATATTCTGAAAATGACCCAAATTGGAATTTCTTCTTATTAGATGCCCTTAAGGCCTTTAACAAGAAAAAAGAAGCCATTCTTTCCCTTTGTAAAACCATACTTGACACAAATATTTAATACAAAATCGACAGGGTAATTTTGAGAAAATCCACTTTAGATCTTTCTGTCCCTTTAATAAAACTACCCTTTATTTTAAAACTTCTAACGTCCCACAATTTTAATTTTTTTGCTTACTTACCATTGTTTCCATCAAAAACTTTTTGTAATTCACATTAAAATAAAGATTCAAAAACTTTAGTTTCTTTATAATTTATATCATTTCATTAATTTAAACAATCATTGTCCCGCCTTTAGGAAAATTCC
>JBCFYV010001714.1:0-46141 GCA_039000515.1 Timema cristinae
GGATGACTCTTGATGCTATTTGAAGGAGGTTTATTTTACATGCGTAGTAATTTTTTGTGCCATTCTTTATCATCAAGCATAGTAATATAATTGTGTGATAATTAAATACAAACTTTTTTAGTCAAAAATGAGATTTTATACTTTTCTTTTACTTTAAATGTGGTAAGTTAAAACCATATTTGTGAAAAGTTATAGTTAACAACAAAAAGTTTTTATATGTGAGCCATAGCCCAAAGGGGGGTTCGAAAGCTTTTCCCCACATCTTTTGATATTCAGATGAACTTATAAGCCATTTACTTTAGATAATCATGTCCACACTTAAAAAAGAATTTGAAAATTTTAAATCCTCTATAAGTTATTTGGAATGGTCCTCATCTCAAAGATTTTTGAAATTTGAATGACTCCATAAGCTATTTATGGTCGAGGTTATGAAGTTAATTCGAATGACAGCAGTTCTCAAAATATCTTCATATATTTTGTGTCAAAGAACCGTAACTACAAAAGTTTGGTTTTTGAGTTACAGTCACTAGTGAAGTTGTAAAACTAAGTCCTATCATGTGTCAAATAATTGTATTTCTAGTTAATATGGTTTTCATATTAGGTACAGCCTTAACTACAAATCAAGCAAGTTAAGTTAGAGTGAAAGGGTTGTATTTATTGTTAAGTCTCTTTGACTCGCTTTGTAGTACCCATACAGTGTTAGAGACAAAGAAACGTGTAAAGAAATATGTACTGTTGTTGGAAGGGCTATAGTTAACAGCAACAGGAAAATTCAACGTTTCCGGCAAAAGTAGTGGTTAGCTGAAAGGGAAAAACAGTGTTGCATGCCCCTGTTGAGATAATTTACAGATGAATGGAGTAATATTTGCATCTCTTTGAATTTTGCATCTTCTTCAATAAAATTAAGATCTTCAAAATATACTGTCAATATCTGTTTCATATTTGATCGTTAATCTTTCCACACATTCTTTTATTTCATCACTCATTTAATTTAATTGAAAAATACTTGAAAACAATTCAAAACATTGTTGTAAACAGTGTTTCTCATGGATATTTCAGATATTAGTACATAACAAATAACATTGCATATGTTTATCATAAAGGATTGTTTGCCAGTAAAATGAGTGTCATTGCTAGAAATTTCTCTAAAATGCAGTGTAGATCTATTTATTCTCCTCACTTTATATTTCCAATTTTCTGTGAGTAAATATGCATCATTCTCAACATCTTCAAATTTATTTCTTACATCTATAATGAATTCTGAATAGATGAAAGAAGATTTGTCCTTTCCAATGAATTGTATTGTTGGTCTTCAATTTGCTTGTCTACTGACTTGTCTCTTAAGTCTGTTAATAAGGCTATTTCAAATGTCTGTTAATTTTCATGCCTCCTTTTGTGAAACCACATCCTAGGTTTTTGAAGAACTCTTCTCACTCACAACACCGTCTGAATACGAAATACGGTTAACACACATTTTTGTGATGTTTTTCAGCCCAATATCTTTGTTATTGATGTTATACTGACTCTCGAGTATGCACTTCTTGTGCGATGATCTGTCACTGGACATAAATTCTGGTTTTTATTGAATATATTTGTTATTAGGCCTTACACATACATATTTTGAACATCATACAATGTTGCATGTTTAATGGCAAAATTGCATATTCCTGATGTTTTAAAGCCTCTGTACAAACTTTTATAAATAATTATTCTTGTTCTGATTCATTTAGACTTAACCTTCTCTTTGCTCTTTTGGCCGGTAGCTTATAAATCTGAAATAAAAAATATTACTTATAAAACACACACACACACACACACACACGCCCGTCCAACCCACTTTACATAGCCACATAATTAACTTATGTACAAGAAATTGGCCGAGTTATACAAACTAATGCGCAATGTTTTCTTTCAGTCACCAGGTAGTAAGAAGAGTGTAAAAATGTTGCTGAATTGTTCAAGTTACGTCGGGAGGTGCTTGATGGGAAACAATTCACATCGTGCCACCGCCATACACAGGAGTGTTGTATTACAACTATTACAATATTATTTTACCAACAATAGTAAATGCTAACTATGAATTTTTGTTTGTGGATGTAGGAAAGAATGGTAAAATATCAGATGGTGGTCTGTTGGATCTTACTAATATTTAATATCTGATCAATTTAATTTGCCTGAATGTGAGGCAAAGGTTGCCAAGTTGAGATGAAGTGTTTGCTTTACGTGATATTTTAAAAGCACACTCTCAAAGAGACCTTATCCATGACAACTATACACTATCTAGAGGAAGTAATGTTGTTGAAAACATGTGTAGCAGGCTTTAGAACTGTACATACACCTATAAATATAGCTGCTGATAGAATTTGATATTTTTTAATGGAAATATGTGTGTTGCATAACTTTGTAATCAGTAAATGGGGATCTTACATATTTTGTAAATTTTCACAAAATACACCCAAAAGCTGAATGGCCAGAAATGAAGTACAACTGATTGTCTTACTAACAATATCTCGAAGTTCTTCTTTAACTGATAAACAAAGTTGTGATAAATAAGTTATCAATTTCAGTGGTGAAGGTGTAATATCATAGCAGAAGGACATGCAAATAAGGGTAGACCTTAAAATGTGCATACAAACCTGGGTCCCTCCCTGTATGATGAGGCTGAACTTCATTCATTGTAAATACAAATTATATATATATATATTTACATCTAGTACTGTTTCCTGCCTGAGATGTGGGTCAGTTTTTTATTCGTCATATATTTTTCCACTACTGGCTTGGTATAGCTTCCTTCATATGTATTATAATCTAACTTAACACTTGGACAGGCACAACATCCAGTACCTACATTTCACCAATGATAAATGTGTCGGCCATGCCAGGAATCGAACCCGAGACCCTTATCTTAGTAGACAGACCCACTACTGACTGAGCTACGGTGTCAGATTATATATTTTTTAAATATAATAAAATAAGTAATTTATGTAATACATAACACTACTCAAACAAATTAGCATTATTCCCCCCCCCTCGTCAAATAAAACAAAATATTTCTTAGTGTTTAAAATATAATACATTTAAAAAAAACCTTAATATAGGAGGCTTGACTTTGATGCTCCTCATGATGCGCAACGCTGTCTTCAACAAGACCAATGTCTGGATAGTCAGCTCCAGGGTTGTCACCTGTCTTCAACAAGACCAATGTCCGGATAGTCAGCTCCAGGGTTGTCACCTGTCTTCAACAAGACCAATGTCCGGATAGTCAGATCCAGGGTTGTCACCTGTCTTCAACAAGACCAATGTCCGGATAGTCAGCTCCATGGTTGCCACCTGTCTTCAACAAGACCACTGTCCGGATAGTCAGCTCCATGGTTGCCACCTGTCTTCAACAAGACCAATGTCCGGATAGTCAGCTCCATGGTTGCCACCTGTCTGAAAAGAGGGACTGTCCATCTTTAGTGTCAAGAGAGAACGTTGGTATTTCATGCTCTCAGGTTAGCATTATTAAATCAAAATATTAAAGTCTAGGTATATATTGTTAGTCACTCAAAGATACACTTTTATTAGACTTATCAAATGTTTTAAGCTCTTCTCAAAAGAGCCTCTCAGAGAATGTATTTTTTTTTCGGAACAAAATCTCGATTGGCTTTTGGGTCCACTTTGCGCTAGAATTATACCACAGCATCCTATCCAACTTTTTTAATTTTCTATTCACATACTCTTTAGACTTCACTTTTCACAATGTTGGGTGCAACTTATAATCTCTATAAATTAAGTAAAAAACTGTTTGCTAGCCTGACAAATGTCAGTCATGTTTCATACAACTAATTCACTGCTAAGTGTAAACACTCACATAGTCAAAACAGTTCAGGCAAAAAGACGTGGCAACCTCAACAGACGACACTCCACAGGAAAGAACGTCACAAACCTTTCCACACTCAATCATGGCAGGTGGAAACGCCCACTAACATACATTCTTTCCCGCGTGATTCGAGACAGCATTCTTTCTTGCGGGAAAGAACGCACGCCTATGGCCGCTAAAGGTTTTTGTGGTATAAAGATGCTTTGATTAGAGAGACCCACATTGAAAATTAAAAGATTACAAGCTCCTAAAAACCAAGTGAAACAATTATTTATTTATTTTGATATACACAACTGGCAAAGGCAATGTGGGCCTGTGGCTGGTAGGATCTAATTTTATCTTGCCTCTTGGACAAATATAACTGCAAATAATTTCCAATATTTTGATGTTTTCAATTTTCCCTACCAGCATTCTCATTAAATAAAGGTGTATTAATTGTCCACTTTGTTGATTAAATTAATTGAAAAATAACGTTTTGACATCCATTTGAGCCATTACATAAAAAATTCTAAACGTTTAACATTTTCAAACACTACCTTACACAGCATTAGAAACACAGCTCTTCTCCACATATTGTGTTATTTATGTCAATAGCTTAGGAAATACAGAGCGCTTTTTAAGAGTTATATGAATAAAATTTTGTTGTAAATAAATAAAAAGGTGACTTGTTCAGAGGGAGGTAAGTGAGAAGTCGTGGCTAGATGCTGCTTGGATCAAGATGTCAAGTTGATTAGGACACAGCCGATAGACAAGAACAAACTATAAGGATGTTTTACATTATAAATGTTACTTCAAAATGGAAGCTTCAGTTAGATTCAGAGGAATGACAATAAAAAAAACGCTTTGGTGGCCACATGGCATAAAGTGTTACTCTAACAGTAGATTAGACTATTGTTGATGAGATCAAGGTTTGAATCTTAGTCAAGTATACTGGGGGTGGATTTACACTCTCCCTCTATGCCAATGCAGGTACATTTCCTTTAAATATAACACTCCTCAACCCTAAGATCACTAGCATAGTTATTACATAGCCGTATAACCCGAATAGGTAGTAAGACACAATGCTAAAAGAAATTCTCGGACTACGCCAATATCCTCTGTGGTTTGAAATGGACCATATCTGGCATATGGTACCTAATAATTCTAGGGATATGTGATATAGTTTTCATTAGGCTACAAATCCAGATGTCCCGGGTTCAATCCCCTGTGCTTCCAGATTGTTCTGGAGTGAAGTCAAACGCAGCCTTATGAGGACAAATGAGGGGCTACTTGAATGAAAGAGTGGGGTAGTGGCCGGAGGGGGTTGTTCTCAGCACATCCCATCCTCCAGCCAACAGACACTCAGTCCTTATGAGGACAAATGAGGGGCTACTTGAATGAAAGAGTGGGGTAGTGGTCGGAGGGGGGTTGTTCTCAGCACATCCCATCCTCCAGCCAACAGACACTCAGTCCTTATGAGGACAAATGAGGGGCTACTTGAATGAAAGAGTGGGGTAGTGGCCGGAGGGGGGTTGTTCTCAGCACATCCCATCCTCCAGCCAACAGACACTCAGTCCTTATGAGGACAAATGAGGGGCTACTTGAATGAAAGAGTGGGGTAGTGGTCGGAGGGGGGTTGTTCTCAGCACATCCCATCCTCCAGCCAACAGACACTCAGTCCTTATGACTTGATGCCATGAGGTGTTTTTTTTAACTTAGTTTTACCGGGCTATTCCTACGATCTATTTCAGATTATAAATAAGGCCAAAGATACTCAAAATCCCATTATATTGTTCTGTACAAATGATTTTTTTTATTACAAATATAAAACAAAATTCAGCCTGTATAGAAACGTAATATTTTAAGCAGCCCAAGTTGTCCCCAACTTATTATAATATACTTTGAGGTTTTTTTAATGTATTTTTAATAATGTATTGGCACTTTTTCTAAAGGTACTTTATTACAATTTGGGTTATGAGCCCCTTAAACTCCGCCGAGTGAACACACTCCCTCTCCCACACCATGCATGGACAAGCATACCAACATCTTGAGCCCAATGTTCAGGCAATCTTGACCACGGTGGATGCTTACATAAAATATGGGGCCTTCGTCACATAGAAAATAAGCTTGGCATTAGAAATGGTGGAAAAACTTCTAAGTTGGGAGCTTTTGATTCGACTTCGGCCAATACACTTCTAAATGAAACTATGATAAGAACTTAAGTAGAGAAATCTAGTGCTAAATTTATTAAAACATTAACTTGTGAATGTGGGGAATGCCAGGCCTCCACCGTGGTTCGGATTCCACGTTAAACTGTAGGTCCTCCATTTCATCTCACAATCACTCTACTATTACACATTAGAGTAAGTGCGTATAACCCGAACGGGTAGTAAGATGCGGTGCTAATAATAATAATAATAATAATAATAATAAAACATTAAACTTTGGAATTAACTTAGTTTAGGCCCTATAGTTCAGTACAAAAGCATATTAAGGTGGAAAAACGGAATATTAAGCTAAAAATGTGTGAACTTATATAACCGGCATCATGAAATAATAATCCATTGAGTCCCAAGAAATCCCAGCTGGGCGTGCTCCACAATGGTGGTAAATAGGCTGCCATAATGTGAGGTATTTGCAAAAAAAGATTCAAAGAAAGTGACAAGTCTGTTGAAGTGAAAGCTAGCCTAGAAAATATTAGGAGAATTAGTGTGCTACATTAAGATGGAATTTATAATCTACTTGTAGGGAAAGAATAAGTGAAGCTGCATTGTAGAAAGGCTTACACTCGAAGAGTGAAAAACACATAGCAGGAGGAAAAGTATCTTAAAAGGGTGGATTCAAGCTTTAATTTCAACTCAAATTGTTTATTTTATGGTGAGCTCGCGGTTGTTAATAAGAAACATCCCTATCAAAAACCAGTAGCCATAGAGGCAACGACTTTGGTGTTAAAGAAGAGCATTGCAGTGTTGAGCGCAAAACAAGCCGATGACTGGGCTCAAATTGTTCTTTCAAGAATAAATGCTGTTCTAAATAGATCTAGTTGATGCAACGGCATGATATCACCACGATTGCTATCCTCTATTTAGTAGGCATATACCAGAGTGTAAACCAACCGTAGTGCACTAGCTGCAGCTAAATCAGGGGGATTCACAAAATTGTGTGAGTACCAAGAAAACCACAAAAACTGCCAGCACTAATTGGATGATCAACTAAAACAATTAAAAAAGATTTCCCCATATAATAAGTGCCACACAGGTAAACGCATGAAAATAATTAGATCACTAGGGAGATTCTGTGGTTTTTTGTCCCCCGGGGGAAAACAAGGTTTGGTCATTTGTTTCTGTGGTCTTGCTTCTCGTATTTTTAATGACGAGTGGTATGAGGACCACCTCAAAAGCCAAAAGGATGAAAGAAAGAGAATTGTTGAGGCAACCACAATTATCAGAGAGGACATTTGCTCACACTGGTACGATTGGGATACAAACCCAAGCACCGAGGTGATGGCTGAGGGAGGACGCAAAATGATACCAGAAAATTGGCATAGATTTCTTTGTGAAGTGATGAAGCCGAAAAGAGAAAATGAATTGTAGTTGACAATTTGATTGTTGCTGCAGCACGTGGAGCTGATAGATTCTCGCCATAGTCAAGATAATACATATAGAAAGATATTTACGGGAAATGGCTAAGGCAACACTTTCAATTTGAAGGCCCTCGCAGAATCCTGGTTTCATTGAGCGACGATGTACCAGGGGATTCATCTGTGAACGGCGATGTGGCTGTGAATATGGGTACTGCCTCAATGAAATCTATCATCGGCCCACCTTCGGCACAAAAACAAAGTAAAGAATCTGGCAGCCATGAGCAGAACTGTAGAGATAGATAGACAGAATGTGGTAGCTAATCCCAATCAGCTTTTCCACCATATTATTTGTGTCGAGAGAACGGAAGAGAAACTCGAGCTCTGCTTAAAATATGAACTTTCTCATCATCCTCTTCTCTTTTCAATGATGTGACTATTCGAAAAGGAACTAAGTCTTATTCTGTAGTTGGGCTCGAAAACAACTGTCCTTTGAGGAAAGCTTACCACATTTTCGTTATAGACGGTGGGGATTTGCTTCACAGAGTTCACAAACGCGCCAAAGAGAATTATTCAGTAGTCAGAACCTTCAGCAGGTTCTAAGATATGTCAATATAAATATTTTATTTCTTCATGCAATAACAGGATGTGATAACTGCTTTCAATAAATAAGAAGAAAGGAAAGAAACTCGGAGAATAATTGCTTATTTTCAACTAAAGGACATCCTCTGCCGACAATGTTGCTTCGGCAGGAAAACATTTTACTATTCATATGTATGGTGGTTAACGTCATCTATGGCAAGATACTTTAAGTTAGCACAATAGCAAAGCAGCCGATAAGCGCTAAGTTTGACCTGTCAGTCCTACCACCAACATCTGCTGCAGCAAGACAGCACAGCCTGTGAGCTTTCCACCAGGTTCAGACATGGCTTGGCATGGCTTTCCCCCCAAATACATGGGGTTGCAAAAATAAATATGGCTACCTTTTACCAGTACCAACCACATTACCACATGGCCCAAAGTGTCTGCTTTGACTTATATTTTGTGATCGCAAATCTAACTGTGAACATAATTGTTAATGCTGTCGTAGTGGCCTCTCATTCACCGGTATTTGTGGCATTGGTGGTAGAGACGTGAGTAGCAACTTGGGGAAAAACAACCGAAGTTGGTGAAGAAGAAAGCGAGTATGTCCCGATTGTTGCCAACTATAATCTGCTCAACCAGCCATTGACATAGCCAAATTTGTTTTCTTCGCTTCAGACACACTCCATTACTTTCCCAAATATAAGTATTTATACTTAATTTTTAGCAATCTTTTTTACCAACAGTAAAAAATGCATTTTTATCCAAACCGCATCTTTCTAGCCCCTTTTATATGGCTATTAACAAATGTCTCTCATTTTGGCTATTGGGAACAAACAATTTCTTTTTGGAACTAAAAAAACTAACACTAGACCCTGCCAAATCATACGATTTATCACATTATACAAATAAAAACATCTGACATAACAATATAGGTCTAGGATAATATAACAACTAGTCCTATTTGTGTGTGTGTGTTCATAAATTAATTTGGATTGCAAAATGCCTGATTTTCTACAAAAATCATTAACATCTTTAAATGATCTAACTGCATTTTAATCAAACTCTCACACATAAATAAAATAATGAAAAATACAACACAAAACAAGAGTTAAAACAATAAAAATAATAGCTTCAAAGACCATTACACTAAAACATATTTTATTTTAAATGATAATTTGTTTAGTAAAATCGTTGATATGTTTTGAATTATTAACTAAAACAATCCAAAATAACCTTACACATGTCAGAGGAAAAAATAGTTATGATATTTTATTTGACTTGTTAGTTGAGCAAAATATTTAAACTTGAGTCGTTTTCATGTGCCTATTGTAATTAATATCATTGTTGGATTGTATCATTTTCAAAAATAAATTGTTAAGTACCCCTTATAAAAACAATTTATAAAACTAGCAGTCACTCTTAAGTAAGAATAAAATATATTAAATGTTACTGGTGTAGACCTAATCCTTGTTTGAGTAAGTGCAACAGATGTGAAGAAATTTCCCTCCCGACACAGGAGAGCTGCATTCCAGGGACTGGTCAACGTGTGAATTAATATCCAAACAAAAGCCAATGTGGAGAGTTTTGTTCAGTTGCTGCAAATCACAAATATATCAATATGTACAACCTGTAAAAATACATAGACACATTTTTATAGCTTTAATTGTAGGTAATCTAGATGTAACTTGGTTACAATTCTTATGCACTATGTCATATATCTTAATGTGTTTATAAATATGCTTATCATAAACAAATGCAATTACATATATAGGTACCTAATTCACAAATATTGTAAAAGAAAATGTCAAGGTAGATAAACTCAATACATGATAGGAAGATAGTCTGCTCATTGTTTCAATATTTGTCGAAGAAATGACATCACACTTAACTAGGCCTATTTCAGTTTATTTTTTCTTTGTGTTTAGCGACGTGTTCTACCATGGAAGGTTCGTCAGAGAAGCATTTGAAACAAGCGGTGCATCTGTAGGGCTTGTCGATGAGATGGCAGCGAGCGTGACTCTGGAGGTTACTGAGCTGGGAGAACGCCTTGTTGCACTCAGGGTAGCGGCACTTGTAAGGCTTCTCTCCAGTGTGCGTGCGGGTGTGCTGCTGGAGGTGGGAAAGTTGTGTGAACTTGCGTTGGCAGAACTCGCAGGTGTAGGGTTTGATGCCGAGGTGAATACGGTTATGTTGAGACAGGTACGAGCTGTGAGCGAAGGCTTTGCTGCACATGGTACATTTATATGGCTTAACTTCTCGCATGTGGATTTGAGTGTGCAGACGTAAGTCATCTTTTGAGCCAAACAAATCGGGGTGTACGCGGTTGATCCCCATCCATACAAAGTCATCGCTGTGCTTACTGGGTCTTCCTCTTCTCCGGCATATCACCTTTCTCTCTGGCATGTGAATAGCAATAATCGGTTCGGGGGAGTGGAAGGGGCGCTATAGCACACTTTGGCATCTTTGTGTTGCTGATTCTCTAGATGATACTCGGCCGCCATGGGGCCACTTAGCGGAGAGTGACGGTACTCTGGTGGTTGGCTTTTCACTGTTGAGCCCTCCAGGATTGTTGTTTGTAATATCTTATTTTAATAATGTTCTTGATAAAATAAGATACCACCTTGAATACATACACAACTTAAAATTGAATTTATCTTTTTGTTAAGTTATGGTTTGATGCTCCAGTTAACTTCAAGATGATTTCACTAATTTGTTCTGGTCTCAAGTTGAAAATTAAGTTACATTAAGTATGACCTTTACCTCAGAATAATACTATTCAAGTCCACTTCTGTTCTTGATTAAGCCAATCACACAGATTTTTAATTTAATATATTAGTATTAATCAAATAAACAGTGACACAAAAGGTTTTAAACCCCATAAGTGTTCATATTTACAAGGAAATATAGACGTAGTGCATTAGTAGCCTAAGATATATTATAAATTGAGCTATAGCACAACCCCGCATCGAAGTTCGTTAGTCGTCTATGAATTCAAACAACAATCCTCTACTTAAAACATTAATATCAACAGAATAATGTACATACATTTGTGACAAACCACTTATACGGAGAAAATAAATGTTAAGCTAACAAAATAAAATTCAAAACTATTTTTTATATCGTTAAAAGATAAACAGACAGCACTTAACAGACGCATACAATTAAACAAGGTGACCAATAAACTAAACCATATTCCCCATTATTTTCATTAAAAAAACTTCCCTACAGAAACATACTTAAAGGAACGTGTTTTCCATTGACCTAACATAACTAGATAGACATCTGTGGCTGAAATTTTCGAGCTGTCATCTGGGGTAACCGTCATTTAGCCTAAAGTCATTTGACCTAAAGTGTAGGCTAAATCCCTTTAGGCTAAATGACTTTTAGGACAAACGCCTTTAGGCCAAATGACTTTTTGTAAAGTTAATTTTTAGACCATTTATTAAAATGTGTTTTGCTGTCTCCGGAAACATTCGTTATGATTTGTAGTGATGCTAATAGATGGCGAAGTGTGTAGTGTTTAGTTAAATAGTATATACTACCGTTTCAAAATATATAAGTCCTTTCTCAATTTACTATTTCCCAAGGTATATCAGCACGTCCATTAACCTGTAGTACCACTTTTGTATGTTGAATTTTTTACATTGCCAAGGTTTTGTACTAGTTTTTGTACCGTTTTGTACCAGAAATAAAATGTTTTGTACCCGTACCGTTTTTTATTAATTAGCACATACATGTGTGGTCACACCATTTTAATTATTTTATTTTATTTTGAATTTTTTTAAGTGCCAAAGTATATTTTATCAGTCTTTCTTAGTATATTTGTTTATTAATTTTGCTAAATGAAATAATCAATCATTCATTTTTTATAATCATATTAACTTACTCGAGTTTGCTCACGGCTTCGCTCACATTTAAGTTGGGTAAATTATTCTTATTTTAGCAAATCATCTAAACCATGTTTTCTCAAACTCTATGCTCTTGAGTCTTATATGAACATGAAAAGTAATTGTAAAGACTCTTATTCTTAGAATAAAATAACTTTTTTACGTTAAAATACAAAAATGAGACATTTATTATTTAATTGATTTCTTTATTTTCTGATAAGAGCTTTGTAGAAGTTTATTAAGAATAGTACAGTTTTGTAAGATATTAATTAATTTTATTGCTTCATAAACCAAACAGAATATTAATTTTTTATTCAATCATAAGTTAGCAAGTCGAAGAAAGTGAAAAATTGGTTCACACCTCATCTGAAATCCCTTCGCGCCTGGCAGTTTGAGAAACCCTGATCTAAACTACCAAAAATGCAATTTCAGACACGTATGAGGCGAGAACTTAGTATGTTGATGAAGCCACAAATTAACTACTACCTATAAGAAGTAAAATCTATTATATATATGCAGTCTTTGCATCAATATTTGCTCGATTACGCGGAGACATTGTTGAAATGAACACCAAAAGAAATAATTTAAATTTAATTACTAGACATGAATTAATTTGAAAGAATCACTCTAGTACTAAGCACCTCAGCTTATCAAATAAATAGTTCTGTTAGTAATTGTTTCTATTGGTTTTTGAAAATTTTCCCTTCTCCTCCCCAATCATAATTTCTCCAACTCCCATTTAAACACCTAGTTTTAAGAATAATTTCTTTATCTATAGTTGTACTTCTACCTGCCAGCCAAATTTCGATTTTCAACTATAGATAAAAGGTTTTTTTTATAACTCCCTTCGCCCCTCCCTTGATTTCATGGAGTTACATTTTAAAATGTTCAGACTTATTAGTTATTTGGAGTGGTGTATTTACGGGTATGCCAAAATTCAATTTTTAACGACACTGCACTGAGATGTAGAAGTATCTATTAATTTTGTAGATTTTGAACCCCCCATTCTCCAACCCACTTTGAGAAATTTAGAGTATAATGTTACTTTGTCTATCTGGGATTAAATTTATCTTTATTTATCTGTCAAAAAAATTTTTTTTTTCTCTATTATACTCCATCACCACTATTTCTCAGAATGCAATTTTAAATATTAATAATAATAATAATAATAATAATAATAATTATTATTATTATTATTATTATTGTTATTATTATTATCATGTAAATGTTTATTTGTATTGTTTCCCTACCTAATTAATAAATTTAAATTCTTTACAATACAGAGAAGTAATTAAATATATTAGTTTTGGAAATGTTGACCTCCAAGCTCCCCTTCCTCCTGCAATTACTCAACTCACTGAGAAATTTCAAGTTTTAAGGTTTATTTGGTCATCTTGATGGGTTCTTCCTTATACTAAGGCTACTAGAGTTGTAGGGTAGGCTCGTTCACTTTACCGGCCAGCATTCAGCTCTACCCTAACACGCAGCGCTGCTGTAACGTCTGATCGTGACCTAGCCAAGCTTGCTTCTGTTCAGATCATGTGACTGTGCAGTGCCGCACTTATTTTTTTATTATTATTTAGCACCACGTATTACTACCCGTTCGGGTTATACGCCTACGTACTAATTACGCTAATGGATTAGGAATTGGGAAGGTTTAATTAGAGGAAGTGAACCCGCATTTGCGTGGAGGAGAGTGGAACGCCATTTAGGAACCACCCCCACCCCCCAAGTTCACCCGACCGAGATTCAAACCTCGATCCGACTAGCGCGTTAGCTATGCTACATGGTTGTATGTTACACATAGAACTCTGTAATATTCAATTTTATAATTGTTTGTTTTAACCAGGTGGTATGTGACAAGTAATTCATTCGGTTAAATATGGCATTTAAAAGCAGTTGTGTTGACAATATTAGGCATTTGAATGAATAATTTATTAACGAGCTGTTAGTTAATGTTGATAGTGGTAGTGACAAAGAAGAAGTATTACTCTCAAATTACAACCCATCTGTTAAAATGTAAGTATAACATTTGGCTTCTGACTAAGCATTATTTTGTGTGTGAATTTTTTAGGTTAATATAATAGTAGGGTGCTTAGTTATGTAAGCTAGCTGAGCCATGGAGCTTTTCTGACTATCTTATTGCTACAAGTAATATTATGCCTTATTTAAACTAAAACTATGTCTGTCCTAGGCTGAATGAAATAATAGGCCTATTGTTTGGGTATAATTTGTTGCTTTAATTCCCCCCAAAATATAATATTAAATGGGAGAATAAATTTGAGGACCTACTTTATGAAATTAAACATAGTAACAATAATTATTAATATAGTGTGATCCTTTTAACAACATAATTATATGCTTATGAGAGCATTACTTTTGCTTTATTCTAGATTTGCTGAATCAACTGAAGGTGGATTTCCCCCACAAAATTCAAACTATATAATAGTATGTGAAAATGTTGCAGAAGAAATAGTGATATCTTGCAGAGACGAAGTAATAATATATGAGGATGCTACAGATTGTATTGTTGAGGTGCTGAGAGAAGATGTTGATGAAGTGAAGCAGGATTGTCTATGGAAGCATTCCCCATAGGTGATATCATACTGGAAGACAAGACAGACTCTTTGGCTGATAGATGTGTTAAACACAATGATCTAGAAACTAATATTTTGGTTGAAGGTTCTGTGATTTTTACAGAATATCTAAACACTGAAAAGGATTCTAGTAGCAAAGAAAATGTTATGAATGAGACTAATATCAGATCTGAAACAAAAACTAGAAAACGCAAAAGAGATCCAACGCCATGGGCATTCAATGTTAGAAAAGGAAAGTGTCAGTCTGGGCAGACATATATTTCTATGAGCATGAAAAGAGACATTTCATTGTCTCCACAACTGAGTGCTCTGGAGTCGAAAGGCATCGAAAAGAGAAAACAAGTGAACCCTCACGCAGAAAAAAACACATAAGTATTTCTTTACTGTTAGCAATAATCACATACAAGTATGTAAACAATTTTACCTAGGTACTTTATCAATCAGTCAAAAACCTGTTTAAACATGCCATGAAAATAAAATGACATTTGTAATATATCCAACCCCTCTTTGAAAGGACGATATGCAAAAAGACAAATTCTTTACCACGAAAAACAAAAAGTTAGAGATCATATTTCCCTAGAGTTGAGTCACATTACTGTAGAAGTGCAAGAGGAAGTATTTATATTCTACTCTCAATGTCTCTTTGATGTACAATTTATATGAAAATCAACTAAAATAAAAGGGCGAGAACCCTGTTAAACAATCCTTCCACAGGCAAATATTGGTTATAAAATACAATATTTATTTTCATGTCCCCAAAAAAGATAGATGTGACCTTTGTGAAGAAGTGAAGCTAGCTAAAAGTGAAAAAAACATTGACAGAGGACAGACTAAAGCAATATGAAATTCATATTGCTGGAAAAGAGGCAATGCGAGTAGATATACAAGGTGATAGAGATGATAAAAGCAAAGCTGTATTATGTTTTGATTTTTAAAATGTACTTACTTGCCCAAGAGCCGAGGTCAGCTGTTTTTTTATCCCAGTAAGCTGAATGTGTACAATCGGGCCATCTTTCAACAACCAAACAGGTATATTGTGCCTTATGGACAGAAGCTCATATGGGAAGAACAGGAAATGATGTTGCTGGTGCTGTATGTAAAATATTGAGGCAGTTTGCAAAAGACAATCCAAATATAAAAGAGTTAACACAATGGAATGACAGTTGCATACCGCAGAACAGGAACTCAATAATTTAATTTGAAGTGCTTGATTTTTTGAAACATCATCCGTATATTGATGGAATAACAATGCAATTCTAAACACCTGGTCATTCCTGTGTTCAGGAGATAGACTCAGTGCATAGCTGCATAGAAAAAGTGTTGTCAAAAAGTGAGTTTTTCTCTCCCATTTCTTTGTTGTGGTTGTTACTAAAAGTGAATCAAAAGAAGCCTTACAAGATACTACAAATGGTTAATACATATTTCAAAGATTTTGAAATATGTGCCACAAATTTTAATTTTAAGAAGTTTCTTATTCAAAAGTAACATCTCTAAAGTTCACTCAATCACTCACTGAAATTGAATATCGTGAGTCTCATTTGTCTGAGTGCTATACCAAGGTTACTTTAAAACAAAAAAAGATTAGAGAGTCAAGAAAATCTTCAACTGACTCTGTTGGTGCTGATGATTTGAGATCTTCAACCATACTTCTAACACCCAAAGTCAGTGGGCGGATTGTAGAATTATCAGAACAGAAGAAAAAGTATTTACAAGAAATGCTGAAGTGGATTCCACAAATCGACCGTGAGTATTACTCACATCTTGGAATCTTGAACAAATAAATAACTCTTACTTAATTCCAAATCTCTATCAATATTTTCATTATGAATATGGTAGCTGTGTTTGGTTACAAAAAAAAAAAGACATTAAAATAGTATTTAGTGCAATTTCTTTATAAAATGTAATCTACACATTAACTTGTGTGTTTTTCATTATGGTTTTAGATTCTGCTATAGACTTTGCTATGAAACTTTTAATCATTAAACATTAAATTTAAGAAAAATAAATAAAAATTTCAAACACAATTTATTATTATACTGTATCTATTTATAAAATGCTAGTTGTTTTCATGGTTTGTACTAAACTGTGTTATTGTAATAAAATAAACATAACAAAGTTGTCTTGTATGAAACCAATGGCGTAGTAAAATGCCGGTTGGGATCCGGATGATATCGGTTTTCGACACGTGTGGGATAGTCCTGCCAAAGGCTATCCCCGCAACTCCAGGTCGAGCTTCTCCCTGGAAGATACGCCTTCCTCAATGCAATTTTGAATTTGACAAGTTTCCCATAGCGACCACTCCAAATGCTATATATGAGAGGATATTTACTGAACTCCTCTCCACTCGCTTTCAAGGCTTTAAGCGCATCTTACACGGATGGCTCTAAATCTGGAGCTTCTGCGAGATTTGCTATTTTTTGTGGAAGGATCCAATTTTAAATTTAGTTTACCTGGAGAAGCCAGTGTTTTTACGGCTGAATTGTATGCCTTTTTATTATTTTTATTTAGCAACGAATCTTACTACCCGTTCGGGTTATACGCTTTAAGTACTAATTACTCTAATGGATTAGGAATTGGGAAGGTTGAATTATAGGAAGTGAACCCGCATTTACGTGGAGGGAGAATGGAAAACCACTTAGGAAAAACCACCCCCAGTTCACCCGACCGAGATTTGAACCTCGATCTCCCCGTACTCAGCAGTCAAGCTCAACACGACTAGCGCGTTAGCCAACTACGCCACCGAGGCGGGTGACGCAATTTTTAAACCGTTATGTTTTGTTTACCGTAAGTGTCACCGGTCTGTTCTCACCTGCACGGATTCCATGAGTGCTCTGTTGGCATTGTCCACTCTCTACTCCTGGAATCCCCTCGTGCAGATTATACATGAGCAAATTAAAAAAAAGTTTACCAAACACCCGGCTCGCCTTTTGCAGGATTCCTGGTCACGCTGGTCTTCCAGGAAATGAACTGGTGGACCAGGCAGCCAAGGAGGCGAGTCTGGGTTTAATAATAATAATTATTACTATTGTTATTAAATGTCCGATCACTGGAACTAGAAAGTATCCAGATACGTGTATCTAAATTCTTGGTTTAGCCCGTTGTTTATCAACTTCTCAGTAGTCCCAGAGGTTATAAATTATTATAGGTGCTATTTTCTGCTCTGAGCTAGCTCAGAACATTCCTGGCCACCTTTATATTCACTATGTACCGTAAAATTATGTGACATCTAGCGTTTAGTTATAGCACTGTCGGATAGCACATACAGGATTTTTTTCAAGGAGATAACTAAGTCATGAAACTATTAATTTATTGTAAAATATCAATTTTTTCCCGAGATTTAATGTTTTTTCCCCGATTCAAACGCCTTTAGAGTGAATTGAAAAAAAATCTAATCGTAATTAAATTGTAATTATTTTTAATTTGCAACATTTTTAATCGAAAACATTTTTTTACTTTAGATGTAATAGTTGCACAGAAAACACCCTAACGACAGTTGCTTCTATCTCGATATAACTCTCGATATCTCTACTTGGTCGCGCTACTGATGCCCGTGCATAAATCCCGTTTCACACGACACTTGCTTGTACTAGAAATCAAGTGTGCTAGCTAGCGCCTAGATATCTGTATACTAGCTAGTACAATAGAAACGGGAATAGAGTATCCACACGCTGCTAGTTTGGTACTAGGTTCTAGTGCAAAATATTTATCGAATGTCAGAGATTAATTTTGGGTCAGCAGCTGCAATAATTACTAATAAAGATATTGAAAATTATTAGAGGGAGCGTAGAAAAAATAATATAGACACGGGACTGGTTGGGAAAGACGAAATAATGGTCTCAGGATGCTAAATATGATACATTCGGGGTGACACAAACGTTTAGTAGCTCCCTAAATTTGTATTCATTTATTTTCAATGGGTCAGAGGTCCCTAAGCCCATGGGTGTCCAAGTACAGTATCCTTGATACACAAATGTTCTTTTTTAGGCCTACGCACACTTTATATTCTAAAAATAAAACCTGCCCAAGGTTGGCATGCTATCAAGTTTATTTAGATTAAAATTGGGTCTGGAACACAGTTTGTCATTTTTAGATGACATGTTTTAAATTAAATTTATATATATTAAATATATTGTCATACTGTGCCAATTTGGTATTATATAAACAAGGTTGTTTATAATAATTTTCTGCCAACAACAAATCACATCCAATGACCATGTTGGCGTCATTTATACCATTTCTCTACACAACAGTCTCAGCGCGCATTGATTGGTTGAATTACACAGACTAGTGTCGAAACCAGTACGACAATAGCACGTGTTCTATCCTCACAACTAGTATCATAGCAAGTACCAAGTGGCAGAACCAGTATACTTTTTCTGATTCACACGACGCTAGATGATGACGTGCTAGCTAGTGCTAGCTAGCACACTGGATTTCAAGTACGAGCTAGTGTCGTGTGATACGGGCTTAAGGGGAGTGCCCTTGCCTTCTATTGGTTGCCGTGTTGCCATAGCAACTCTGGAACGTCAAAGCAATAATCAAATGCGGCTGATGTATATCGTCTTTATTTCTCCGTAGTTTGGTTTTGGAGCCGCGCGACTGATTGTGCTGTGTTTTAAATCACAACGCAATAGTAGGAGTTATTGTAAATATTGTTGGAATTCATTTACAGAGAAACGAAAATAATAAATAGTGTCATAGAGCTGAAGAAATGGGCAATGGGAAATTTACCAAAACTACTATTTTAACACGTGTTTTAAATAGAATATTTGTTAAATAAAAATGACTATACCGAATGTAAAAATATTATATGTTTTCACAAAAGAAACTAAATTAAAATTTAATATTGTGATGTTGAACCAATAAATGTTTTCTTTTAAACTAAATATTCCGATGTAAGATGTGATTCAGGAATACACAACTAGAGAATTTAAGAAATGACTATTCAAAATATCATAATATGTAAGTATCTAAACCAATCTATTAAAACTAATTTGCTATTTATATTTCTAAACATATTCTGACACCTGTAAAAGCATGTGAATACAATATTTATGTGTACCATTGTGATGTTCATCTAAAACATAATGTTGTATTGTCACTTTAGAAGGGCTGGGAATTTAGGATCAAACGGCATGGAATAGTCAATCAACTACGACAAATAGTAGAGTAATCACAATTAGGATCAATAACAATAAATGAACACACAAAGTAACAACAATTAGAATCACTAAGAAAAAAACACGCAAAGTGAAATCAATAAATTATTACTAAGAAGAAATAGCAAATAGCAACAATAAGGGTCTTTATGAACAAATGAATACAAAAAGTAACAATATCTCAAGGGTACTATGCCTGTATCTATACAAATAGTGACAACGGATGGAACTTTAAAAAAACAATTGTATACGAATACCACAAGGAATAAAAACAGTAATGTCAAAAATAGTCCTCTTACGCTTTTGATAATGTTTTTTATCTCCATTTTATCTCCATTAATTACACCTTTTCTTCTTTTTGTTGAAATATTATCTTGATCAGAGTCACTTGACATATTATATAAGCTGAACATTGAAAAATGACACCTTGACACGGGAATCGAACCCGTGACCTTTGGCTTAACACTTCAATGCTCTTACCACTGAGCTATTCAAGAATCGTCCCGTACTCAGGGCCATTCTTCACTCATATTTTAAGGCAGAGTCTATGATGGACGTGAGGAAATCGTCGGCCACAAATGTGTGAATTTTTTAAGATCACGAGCTATCAGATAACTCAGCCACATTCGACTCGGTAGTTGGCACTTGTACAATTACACCGTGTCCAGGTTTCATTTTTCAATTTTCAGAATATGATATCTTGATGGAGAATTCCTCACTAAAAAGCATAATAATAGCTTCGGCTATTTGATTCATATTATAGATTTGGACAATAGAATAATAGTCAAAAAGCGACAATAAACGAAAAATAGAAATATGCACACTAACCTTAAAACTGAAACCAGTATAATTGCAAAGAAAAAGAGCTGATTTTAAAACACGACAGCCAATCGTATCAAAAACAAAATTTATCTGTACTGCAGAAACAATAAAAGTGCTTTCCTGTGTGTTGTTTTTGCGCTAGCCTCAAACTTTGATGCCCTTTTTAACAGTGAAAGGGACCGCGAACATGTTTCCTTTGTGCACAAAGCTTTGCCTTTATATATTCTAGACAAGGTCTAACTCAAAACCACCAAAAAATGTGACATATATTGTTTCTGAAACAACCTATTCCCTTGAGATGAGGGGGTGGACTATCCCAGGCCCTATCAATCGTCTAGAATCTCCCAAAACCCCGATAGTTGTATGCAGAGAGAACGCCAGCTCTATTTAATCCTTTCTCTAGGTAGTGCATAGTAGAATAGACACGAGTCTGCTCCCGGGTAGCTCAATGGTTAGAGTATTAACTCACTCCAGAGACTCAGGGTTCTAATCCCTTTTCATGAGACATTTTAATTTATATGAATATTTTTATATCTATTTAGATTATTTATTGCATTTCATAATAGTTAAAAAGATTATTTTTTAAATACTAATTAAAAACCTAAATAATAGGTGGCACACTAGTCTAGTTCAAAATTCAGCTAGTCCTCAAGTGGCACACTAGTCTAGTTCAAAATTAAGCTAGTCCTCAAGTGGCGCACTGGTCTAGTTCAAAATTCAGCCAGTCCTCAAGTGGCACACTAGTCTAGTTCAAAATTCAGCCAGTCCTCAAGTGGCACACTAGTCTAGTTCAAAATTAAGCTAGTCCTCAAGTAGCACACTGGTATAGTTCAAAATTCAGCCAGTCCTCAAGTGGCACACTATTCTAGTTCAAAATTCAGCCAGTCCTCAAGTGGCACACTAGTCTAGTTCAAAATTCAGCCAGTCCTCAAGTGGTACACTGGTCTAGTTCAAAATTCATCCAGTCCTCAAGTGGCACACTATTCTAGTTCAAAATTCAGCCAGTCCTCAAGTGGCACACTATTCTAGTTCAAAATTCAGCCAGTCCTCAAGTGGCACACTGGTATAGTTCAAAATTCAGCCAGTCCTCAAGTGGCACACTAGTCTAGTTCAAAATTCAGCCAGTCCTCAAGTGGCACACTGGTATAGTTCAAAATTCAGCCAGTCCTCAAGTGGCACACTATTCTAGTTCAAAATTCAGCCAGTCCTCAAGTGGCACACTAGTCTAGTTCAAAATTCAGCTAGTCCTCAAGTGGAACACTAGTCTAGTTCAAAATTAAGCTAGTCTTCAAGTGGCGCACTGGTATAGTTCAAAATTCAGCCAGTTCTCAAGTGGCACACTGGTCCGGGAAGGTTTTCCTGCCCTGCCTCAGAACATGCGGCCAACGAAACGGGTTACGTAATATAAATTTGTTATTTTTTGAACCGACCAAACAGAATTCGTCATGAATTTGTTCTCGGAATGAACTTTGAAATGTTCTGGATTTACGGTCCCTACGTTGTGCGCCAATTGTGATGTTCTCGAATATTACTCTACCGCGATGGGCGCCAATTGAAATGTTCTGGTTTGACACGTTGAGCGTCGATTGAAGTTACACCGTTTAATTAGCTGGTAATTGTCCCGTGGTCGAGCACTTATTAAATCGGTCCGGTTTTTTGATGTTGTGAGTTAATTGGTATTTATAGCCCCGTGATCGAGTGCCAATTAAAGAATTATAATTAATACACACTTATTATTTTGACATGTTTTTATTTCTGAATCTAAGTTTATTTAAGGAGAAAATAGATCATGTCGTCGAACTATATATACGCGGCCTATTGTATGAGCGCGGACAGGTGTTGCTGGACGCCAAGTGATTTTTGCCTAGTGAGTTCTGAGCGGTACTAGTCAGTTCTGGACGCCAAGAGCGTACTGGCTTTACATTGCACCATCCTTCGTATATATCCATTGCCCATGGAAGCTTCGAGAAGGTTTAGTTTAGAAAAACAAAATACAAGACAAAAACATCTCGGTTTTACTAGAAGGTCCGAGAGCCGGAAACTGACTCAAGTTACATTTTAAAATTTCTATTCGAACCTTCGAGAAGAGGAAGTTATTATTTTAAATTGTCAACCTGACTTGGCTAATTTCACGTGCGTGACGTCACTGATCAGTGGCTTTTGCCTTCTTAGAAGAAGAAGTGCTTTAAGCGGCATTAAATATACTACATAATTTAAATAAAATTAAATACGTTTATAAAATTAGGACGATATTATTGTTAATGCTTTCACATATTCTTTAGGGGCAAACCAATTACATTACAATTTGGAAGATTTTTGTGTGAACTACTGCTAGTCCTATATGTTTTAAAGAAAGGTAAAGGTTAGCTGCAGTTAACACTGTTAGACAAGCGTCACTTTATAACTTCATGCGAACCCAGGGCCGGTCCTACGCAATTTGGGCCCCCCTGCGAACTGTAGAATGTGGGCCTATTAAATAGTTTTAATAAAATATTATAGCAGCCCAATCACATAACAAATTAGATAATCTGAATCAGACTAAGCAAAAATATAATTATTTAAAAAGAGACTATCGATTGACGTATTATTTTGGGATTGAATAAATCAAATTAAATTTGTTAATTTAAAATTTAGTATACATCTTGAAATTTAAAATTTAATTGATGAATAAAAATAAAATTTTAAATAAATATTTCACATAGATATTTTGAAAAACCACAATTAAAGAGAAATTAAGAAACCACAGGTGATTTGAACTTAAATATTTTGGTCTAGAGCTTAGCTTGTATATCAAAAGGGTAGTTCGCTCTCTTAAGACGGCATTACCATAATGTAAGCTTGGATAATGCAGGTAATTAGAGGGAAATATATCTCATTTCCAATATAACCTACACTATATTGTTCAAAAGAAACATACATGCTATTGTGTAGCATCATGAACTGACGGTCACTGGTTTGAAGCAAATAAAACATTCTACAGAGTCGAGTTGTTCTATCCTTGCGTGCATCCAATGTTTAGTCCTTGATAGCTTCTAGGCTCTATAGGTGTACCGAGTTGGGCACCAATGAATTGTAACAAAGCGATTATTTGTGTATCAGCAATGAATAATAGTCGGTGATCATCATGCTTCAGGCTTCAGTAGGGGGAAGAGACGAGAGCCGAGGCTTCAGTAGGGGGAAGAGACGAGTGGCTAGGCCTTAAGAGGGAAGGGGTGAGGAGTGACATAGCCTGGGTAAAGAAGGGAAAAATGTGTCAGACACTAATCTAACAACTGGTAATGTTGTAATTATTTTCATTTTTCAAGAACCATTGCTGACAAAACCTTCACAACCGACTGGCACACACATCCTAGAGAAATATTTATTGAAATGATAGAATGCCAGGACAGACTTGGTTCTCGGATAACTTCAATAGATAATAAACCCCAAATAAAATAAAAAATACAAGAAAAGGGTTTAAACTAATCTAATACACACATTCTTCTTGAGAAATCCTGGGCGATTTCACTGTTGAGAAATTATAATCGATTAAACTTCTGAAAGAAAAGCCCGGACTAATACATTAAACAAGAGCAGTGGTTCTCAAACTGGGGTACGTGTAGCCACAGGAGTACGCGGGTGACTTTCAGTGGGAACATGAAAGGCTCTCAAGGGAAAATGTGCAAAACTACAAGAGAATTAAACGTGGCGGGGAATTTTAAAGGTGATTGAGGGAAATTTTATCATTTGATTGATTATCTGATATTTGTGATTGGGGAAAAATTATCGTGCGGGTCTATTAGACATATTGTCATGACTGAGGGGTACATTCTAAAAAAGTTCGATATTTGCCCAGAAATTAGACAAAATGAAATATTCAATGTTTTGTGATAAACAGAAAAACAAAGTAAGTGATATATTCCAGGAAATGTCGTAAATATTTTACTGTCTACTTTAATGTTATTGGCAACAATGGTCACGCGGACGTACACACACACACACACACACACACACACACACACACACACACACACACACACACACACACACACACACACATATATATATATATCATATATATATATATCATATATAATATATATATATATATATATCATAATATATATATATCATATATATATAATATATATATATCATATATATAATATATATCATATATATATATATAATATTATATATATAATATATAATATACCATATATATATATCATATATATATACCATATATATAATATATATATCATATATATAATATAATATCATATATATATGATACATATTATGTATAATACAAGTAGATGGCACACCTAGGTAGTACAGCGATCTGATTGGACGATATAAATATCCCTGACCTGTGATTGGCTGTTGGCACAGGGTCAGGCCTTCCCCTCCATCCCATGACCACCTTTTCACAAAATGTTATTCCCGTGTGTGTTTAATTTTGTCCAAAATTATTGGTTCCTGTCCCACTAGTTTTTTATGTGTGTCATTGAATCGTAGGATTGGGACTGGCATGGAAGTTTATTTAGGGGAATTTTTTTATTTATTAGTGGGGGAACGTCCAGTCCATGGCGTCGGGCACTCCTCCCACCATGTCCTATAAAATGTCGGCATCAATAGTGAGCACGGGAGCTTGCAGGAGCATCGTCCCGTTTAGCGTAGAGTGTGAGTAATCCCGGTGGCATTATCGGAACCCTAGCACCAGTTTGGTGGCTCGACAAGAAAAGTTGAGACAGGAATAGATCATGACCTTGAATGATGTCGCAAACCCTCCCAACCATCCTTCCCCCATCTATGTGGTAATGGGTTTTTCCCGGTGATGTCGCAACTAGAGAGCATTGACACAGCTCTGATTATGTACAATAAGGGGCCTCGGAAGCCTCACGGTGATTTATAATCCTCAGTTAGGGGCCGCTATCCTCCTTCTCCTCCCCAAAAATCTACTTAAATAGATTGTTTGGTATTGTCTGTCAACATGCGTGAATATAGGTATCCACCATACCAACATGGACCACTGTTGAAGGATGAGTAAGGTAGAAATGTTCCAACGTTAACGTAGAGAGAGGGAGAGGGAAGACATTTAGTGATAACTAGTGACAGTATACCTCAGGGGAGATTTGAACCCACAACCTCCCCCATCATAGCTGGATGAGTTACACGTGCCCTTTCTGGCTAAACGATAATGTGGTAGGGATGATAAAGAAAATGTAACAGGACTTTACGTTGTAGGGAGGAGTAAGGTAGAAATGCTCCAGCGTGTACGTGAAGTGAGGTTTAGTGAGAACTAGTGACAGTACACCTCAGTCGAGGATTTGAAACCCCGACCTCCCCCACCATAACTAGATGAGCTACCCAGGAGACCGTTTAGTGAGAACTAGTTACAGTAAAGCTCAGTGGAGATTTGAACCCCTGACCTTCACCGCCGTAACTAGATGAGTTACACGCACCCTTTCTGCTAAAAGTCTGTATATATTTATTATGATAGTGAGGTAGGGATGATTAAGAAAATGTTCCAACATTTTCACCTGAAGGGACAGCTACCAACAGTTTACCCGGCAGGGATTTAATTTAAAAATCACCTCCACCAGAATTAAATTAACCTGACATTTATACGGCGTGCCCAGAAGGATACGGGCCTCAATATATTTAGAACGGTCATCCAATCAAAGACTTCCTTCCAATGGTTGAGTTTACCCCGCATTTGTGAGAGTGAAAAATAAGGCAAAATCAAAAATTAGTTAAAGCTGATCGACCAAATTTTCCGTTTGATATAACTAGACCAGGTATAATGTGTACCAGAATTTGTTTCGGGAAAACCCTACAAGCTCATTATTGCAAACAGTTTCACTATTTAGATAGCGTTTATAAATTAACTAATTTGGTTTAAGGTAAGGTGGCAAGTTTACATAAACTCCACACAGACACAGAGTCAGACAGATGTTCATTTTCATTGATAAATTGTGACAGTAGATTATTACTCAAGGAGACAGTAACCTATTACTCTGCAACACGTGACTTACGTTCTCTTGCATAACGGTATTTAAATTATTATGATGAGCCAAACTTATATTCACTTGTATTCATTTCTTAATCACTTTCATTCTGCGCCATATAGTGAATTAAATTGTTAATTATGACTGTTTAATATCTCGTTATGGCACGTACATATACATATTTAATAAATGTAATAATTACTACTCATACAATAATTTAAATATACTAATGGGTTAGGAATAATGAAAGTATTTATGAGGGGTAAGTGTACCCGCATTTGTGTGGAGGGAGAGTTGGAAATACCCTCAGTTTAATAGGACAGTGTTCAAACTCCAACCTCCTCAACCAATCATATCATACGATTTCCGCTTAATTACTCGTACGGCTAACAAGACCTAAATAATATTTATGTATGTCATTTAAAAAACTTAATGTTGTTTCTGTTGTATGCTACGAATGTTTTAAATAAAATGTAATAATCACTTGCTGTTTGTTAATAAAATAACTAGTAAGAAAATGTTATTATTATTTAAAAAATCTCTAGAATATGTTGGTTGGAAATACTTGGAGAGTCAAAGACAGGAAGGAGATGGCAATATACACGTAATAACATTGCCAGAAGGAAATATTAAATAACGCAGAATAGCAAATGTTAAGCTTTATTGATTACACATGTGTAGATAATATAACTTTAGCAAAAAATATTTATTTGAGCTGCATGATATGCGTAGAAAGGAGGACCAAGTATACTATTAATATTATCATTTCAATCATTTCCACTGCTTAAATATTGGTTTATAATTTTAACTAATATGGGTTTAAAGTAAGTTGTCACACACACACACACACACACACAATCCAACACATTAATTTATAAATTGTAACTATGGTCACGGTAGATTGCTACCAAAGGATACGGTTTAAAAAGATTTAATTATTTTAGAAACAACCGTTTTATTCCTTGAGCCACTTATAACATCATAAAGAAGCTTCATTCTAATACCATTTAATGTTTTGATCTATATTTTGCCGAAATAATTTATAACTCTTACATTAATTCATAAGTAATATTGAATTGAGGAACTTGAATTTATTTTAAATATAATTTAATTTTCACAAATATATTTTGATGAATTAATAATATATAACTTTTACATAAATTCATAAGTAATATCAAATACAATTATGAGGACCCTGAATCAATATTAGAAATGCCTACAAAAAACAAAATAACATTTAAACAAAAACAAACATAATTTTAAAAATAATTTAGTGCTCGAAACTATATTTTGTTGACATAATAAATAACATTTACACAAAACAAATTAGCCACTTAAACCTCAAGCAGAAATTAGAGGGAGTGTACCCACATTTTCACGGGGGAGAGTGGAAAGTTTATTAGAAAAGTCTTCCTAAATACGCTCGACGCTTATGAAGGAATCTATAATATATCCTTTAAATTGAATACTATGGCGCGTATTTGTTTAGCTTACCCTGAATATTTATTAAAACTTATATTGTCCGTTTATAACACTCACAGCGTTCTACATGTCTAATATTTATAAAAGGAAAGAAGTAAGACTGAATAAATTAGATTTACTAAGGTAATGTATATAATTTTCCAGAGTTGGAAGTGGAAAACGATTTATGAAAATTTACCCAAAAATAACTTGCTGTGGGTTCAAATCCCGACTTCCCCATAACTATTATCTAAACCTGTTTATAAAATGGAAACTCAAACGTAACTACCTGGTGATGTGACACACATATTAGTTATAGATCACACGAACTCAACACATTTTAGCACCGAGTCTTACTACCCTTTCGGGTTATACGCTTAAGTACTAATTACGCTAATGGATTAGAAATTAGGAAGTTTGAATTTAGAGGAGGTGAACCCAAATTCGCGTAGAGATAGAGTGAATAACCACCCTCAATTCACCCAAGCGAGATTAGAACCTCGATCTCCCCGTCCTCGGCAGTTTAGTTCAACACGAATCGAGCGCGTTAGCCAACTATGACACCGAATGGGGTTAACTTGACAATTAGCTGGTGCAGCCACAGGGGTCGACTCTCAGGGAAGTGCACCATCCGTCTACCAGGGTGGGATCTGTGACATAGAGTGCCAATCGAGGCAGTGAGGAAATATACCCGCATTAGCGGGGAGGGAGAGAGGTAGAATGCTTGCTTTGGGTAGATTTTCAATAAAATTAGGCTATTAACTTATAACTAATATAATATCATTGCTGTAACAAACGTACGTTCAACGTATTATTAATTTGGTTTGCAATACACTTAATTGATTCATCAAGCACCAAGATTATTAAAAGCTTTATATTACAGTAATTTACGGTAGTTTAAAATCACTGTATCCAAATTAGAATTAAAAAGTCATAAAAATTACGCGTGGAGTCACAGGTAAAACATAAATAGACTATAAAGAGGAATTAATTTCAGTGGGGGGAGGAGGGGGGGAGTGAGGGGGCAGGTGCCAACATTCGTCCGGATAGGTGTTATAAATATGTTAATCCTCTCGGATTCTTTATTAAACGGGTTACTTGAACAATAATTTACATTCGATTCTCAAGATCAATCGGTAGTGAGTCTTCTTACGGAAACAAATGCCTTAGGTTCGATTATCAGCAGTTGAAACCAGGGAATTTATCACGTTAAAATAATATTTTTTCACCATGCCAAGTGGCGAATCAGTGATACTTGGGACGGTTTCTGGACCATGTATTTCAAATCAGTACCTCTAGGTAGTCTCACTATAGATTACGCTAGAATAATTAATTGCGAACCACAGGTCTAAGACAGCACCCTTGCATTATACTAAACTGAAGGCGTTCGAATCCTGGTCCATTGGCTACCACCCTCTTTATTCAGTTAGGTGTCGCCAGCTCAAATGTATATTTCCTTTTTTTATGTTTTCTATGAGGTTAACCGTCCACGTAATCAACTTCCGCAACTGGTGTGAGTTGCGAGATCTGAGTCTAGAATCTTCGATCTCAGATATTCAAAACACAGAACTCCAATAACTCACTCCCATTGTCCCTCCTTTTTTTTGATTCTATTAGATTTTGTTGTTTTTTGCACCTCCTGCTTTTCCTTAATTTGTTAAGGATGGTTCAAATGATTATATTTGACATAGGTTTGGTAACAAAATAATTACTTTTATTTTGAAACAATGAAAACTACTCTAAGGGGTAAGGACAATGAAAGAATCTCACATATACATGGAGAGACTGGGAAACAACTTTACTGGAACTAGAAATCTGATCTCCTGGTAAATGACCATGACTAGGAGCTAATATGGGGTTTCAAATCCCTGTCGTGTGTACTTACCGTCATAAACATACATTGCGGGCCTGACGCTTTAGACAGCGTGGTGGTGTCAATTTCCATTCTATCTCCCCGAACATTCTGTGCACTTCAGTTCTATCACCTAGTATTTAGAAGTGTTCGTTAGACGGGGGTTCGGCTCTCTGCTAATTAGTATTCACTTATATCCTCGAAATATATCGGGCAGCTAGTGACATGGTAATGGTTCAAGGAGAAAAAAATGGGGGTCATATCTCTGTCAAGTGTGAGCAGTTTTCCAGTGACGGTTTACCAGTCTCCTTTTCACTTAAATGTGTGCACATTAAATTCCTCAAGTCTACCAAATTAGCGAATATTATTACCCCTTGTAAAATACCGTCTCTGTGTTTGTGAAGAAAAAGTATTATCACAATATCAAATAGGAAGACGATGTTCAATCCTAGACAACAATTAACTATCATGTAAACATACCGTGCACGGTTCAGAAACAGCGGAGCTGTTAGTTTTCAACATTTTTATCATTACGAGTTTATATTCCCCCTCTTGAAAGGCAAACAATCTCCCAGTTCATCGACTCGAGATTTGAACCTCGAACTTCCCCTGGAAGACATGTACCCGAATTTACCAGGAGGATGAGTGAGAAAACAGGCATCAGTACATCCAACCAGGATACGAACCATGATTTACCCCCGTACTAGGCAGTCTAGCTCAACACGAAACTATAGGTCGCTAATCACGCCACCGAACTAACTTTAATGAACACCGGTAGTAAAATACATAGCCTTCTTAAAACCGAGAGAGTAATCCCCCTCTGACACAAAGTGACCGTGCGACCAATGAGTCAAGACACTCGACAGAGATTAAATCAAAACTCTACTAACAGACAAATACTAGTCTCAATCCTCTCTTCACACAGATATATATATATATATATATATATATATATATATATATATATATATATATATATATATATAACTAGTGGTTCGTTGCAGCGATGGCTGCAGATTATTGCACTAAAATGTGTATTAAACTTTTTATCGGGAAAGGATCTCACTCACTTTTTAGTTAATAGTTTACTTGTCAAAAGCTATCAATTTTACTTAGATATCTAGTTTTCGCTGTGTAATTTGAATAAAAACGTATATTCCCCCTATTCATGCGCCAGTGAGAACTTTCAAACGACCCATATCTCTCTCTATATAGTAGTTGCACAAACCACTCAAGTACCTAACTATGGAGTATATATTATTTTAAACAAAGACTAATATGTTATTTACCAATATACAGCTATACACAAATCATGGTTTCCATGGTGATGTAAACAAAGAATGATCGTACAGATGGACCACTGCCCACATAGAATAAAGAGATGGACCACAGCCCACACAGAAGAAAGAGATGGACCACTGCCCACACAGAAGAAAGAGATGGACCACTGCCCACATAGAAGAAAGAGATGGACCACTGCCCACACAGAAGAAAGAGATGAACCACTGCCCACACAGAAGAAAGAGATGGACCACTGCCCACACAGAAGAAAGAGATGGACCACTGCCCTCACAGAAGAAAGAGATGGACCACTGCCCACACAGAAGAAAGAGATGGACCACTGCCCACACAGAAGAAAGAGATGGACCACTGCCCACACAGAAGAAAGAGATGGACCACTGCCCACACAGAAGAAAGAGATGGACCACTGCCCACACAGAAGAAAGAGATGAACCACTGCCCACACAGAAGAAAGAGATGGACCACTGCCCACACAGAAGAAAGAGATGAACCACTGCCCACACAGAAGAAAGAGATGGACCACTGCCCACACAGAAGAAAGAGATGGACCACTGCCCACACAGAAGAAAGAGATGGACCACTGCCCACACAGAAGAAAGAGATGGACCACTGCCCACACAGAAGAAAGAGATGGACCACTGCCCACACAGAAGAAAGAGATGGACCACTGCCCACACAGAAGAAAGAGATGGACCACTGCCCACACAGAAGAAAGAGATGGACCACTGCCCACACAGAAGAAAGAGATGGACCACTGCCCACACAGAAGAAAGAGATGGACCACTGCCCACACAGAAGAAAGAGATGGACCACTGCCCACACAGAAGAAAGAGATGGACCACTGCCCACACAGAAGAAAGAGATGGAAAACTCGCTAGTCTTAGGGCACTCTCACAAAAGACCGGACTGCTGATAACGGGAAGATTGGGGTTCGAATCCCTGTAAGGTGTACTGAAGGTGGTTTTCCTAAGGGATTTTCCACTCTCCCTCTGCGCAAATACGGGTGCACTTAACAACGCAAAGATGCAGGAAGAAATCATTTGATTTAATGACCGTTCGAACAGCCACTAGCGATGCTAAAAATCTCCTTCGGTTTCGCAAATTCGGGTGCATTTAACATCGTAAAGATATGGGAAAGAATTATTTGATTAAATGATTGATTGAATGAATTTATTCGACTATGCGTATAATAAATAGCTTACTCAACCCTATTTTTAAATGTGTACATTTTTATGTCATAAAACCCATTAATTTAATTTTTAAATACTGGCACAGATTTATCTGAGTGCCAAACCTTTCCTTCACCTCCAACAAGACGTGTATTAATCACAACTTGTGAATGTGTGTAATGCCAGGCCTCCACCGTGGTTCGGATCACACGTTAAACTGTAGGTCCTCCATTTCATATCACAATCACCCTATCATTACACATTAGCGTAAGTGCGTATAAACCGAACGGGTAGTAAGACGTGGTGCTAGTAGTAAATAATAATAATAATAATAATAATAATAATAATAATAATAATAGTTTTTAAATAATCACCCACATACAACATTTCATAATTAATGTAGGCCTACTGTTTTTGTTTACTACCTTTTTAAGTTATTTTAAAGAATAATATTATCGTAGTCTACGTAGGCTCAAATACCTTGAAATCTTATATAAAAACTATTTAAAACAAATTATATGCCTACTAATACAATCATTTAAAATTAAAGTTTAAAGTCCGATAAAAAAATATATGAAAGGATTTGAACACGCGAACACTAGATTATTAGAATGTCACTCACCAACTTAGCCAAATATACGCTTAAAAATATTGCTATATTTTCACCCAAACAAATATTTGATATTGAAGGATTGAATAAAGTGTACAAAGCAATCATATTGTTTCCTTCTGCAAACTTATGTTGTACAATGGTAGGTTTATTTCAACAAAATCACTCTCATGAAGGTTGCAACCGAAGAGGGGGATGGCATTCATTTTGTTTTATACTCGACAAGCAAGCGCTGTCTTGCACGGTGTGAGGCTGGCGAGTAGAATACGCTCGCTATTCGAACGTGTGACGACAGTTTTTACGCGCAGAAGTTTCAAAATCAGGGGTTTGCGAGAGTGTGTGCGCATGTTTCAAAATTAGGGGTCCAGGTGTTAGAGCTCAGAAGAATGCAACCTTAGCTTCTTATTACGTGGCAAAAATCATTGCTAGAACAGGAAAGGCTCATACTAGAGGCGAGGAAGTTATTCTTCCTGCTTATGTAGTAATGGGGTCGTCCATAAACCACGTAACGCTTCTTTCTTACCTTTTTAGCCCTCCTACCCACATGTAACACCATGTTAGACACTAAGATAGCCCCCCACCCCCCAAACCTGTGTTACATAACTTTCTCTCACCAGGCATGAATGCCATTTGTTCATAGATAAGTTTTGTAATACTAAAAGAGGGATTCTGATTTAATACTTCTTAAAATATATTTTAAATCCTGAATATAAATGATTTCAGAGAGTATTATTATTTATACAGACATAAAGACGTTGAGCTCAGGTTGATGAGGACAAATCTCTGCTATATTTATGTTATGTATGTCAGGTTTGTGATCTGAGTAAGAGCCAGACGGTGTCCCACTACTATGTGCTGACTAGGATGGCCCCTATCTATAGTGGCGTTACATGGTGATGTTAAAGTGTCAACATACGCTGGAGGGAGACATCTTTATTGATAGTGTGCACTATTTTTGGATTAATCTACAATTTTACTTTAGTTAACTTATCAGTTCGATCCTTGATCCTGGTTTCACTCTAGAAAAAGACTAGATGGCCAATGAAGTGGAGATCCGGGTTCGAATACCTGTCAGGTATACTCAAAGTGGCTTCTCCTAAATGGTTTTATACTCTCTCTCTCCACGTTAATTATGGAGATTACCTGTAAAATTTTACCTTCTTCATTCCTACAACATTATATATAAATAATAAAAAATAAATAGCGTAAATATAATTTTAATATACCACCCTACAACATTTATACTAAAACGGTGGTATTTTAAGGAAAACCACGTGGGAAAAGCAAACCCTCAGTAGACCATCCTCCCATCATTGGCCATCTAGTCTACTGAGAGAATGACAATTTAGATCATGCGACCACCGTAGAGGGTGTATAATAGTTGTATCTATATATACATACACGCAGATTTATCAGAAGGGAGAAGGTAAAGGCTTAATTACCTTTTGAAAATAATGAATGATATTTGAAGCTTTGCTTTCCATGACATTCTGCTGGTACGAAGAAATAACTCTGTTGATGGACCTTAAACTTGCCTTGAGATAAACTCTTTACTTTTGCTTTTTTCCATTTCACTAAATTTTTTTCAGACTCTTCCACTGTTATTTTTTCTTCTGGATATCTCTTTTTATACGCAAGCAATAAACAAGTTTCCTCTTTTTGAAGAAATTACTTCTGTATCTGTACAAACACAAGCGACTATTCACGGCCTGTGTATAAGAATGTGCAGTAGGAATCTAAATTATACTAAACTCAACTATACTTATAAATTAAGGCCATTTCGACAGACAGCTGCTATCCAACTAAAAGTGCGTGAGGGGGTCAGTAGATTGGACAAATTTAAACAAGTGTGGTGAGTATAAACATGTCACTGTCATGCACATGAAAATATGTGTTTTCAAATGTGCTTGGCGTTAGTCTCGGGCAGACAATGCCATCCAAGCGGGTTCGAAATATTTATAGACAAAAAATAAGTGCTAAACATGCATTTCTAACGCCACAGATATTCGGAAGTTATCTATCAGTATGTTTATCAAAAGTAAATTGTAATTTGAGTATAAGATCTGTGTTATGTACCCCACCCTCTCCCCATGTAACAGCATGTAGAGAATAGAGGGGGACCCCTCCCTCCACAGAGCGTCACGTGGTTTATGGACGAGCCCTGTATGCAAACGAGTACTTGGTGAGTCGGCGGATAGGAAAATCAATACAGTATTTCTTTATAGCAACACTGTAAAACGAAGAATATGTGATATGCCTGATGATATAAAATAAGCTCGCTTTTATTTTAAGGGTCCAGGTTTGCAACTTCTTTTCTGTGCAAATTGTCTAAACCAATTAATTACAGACAAAGCTATAATGCTTGTCTTTGTATGGTAAGAAAGCATTATGGAGGATTTTTTTAAATTTTCAAGTGATATTTTACACAGTATAGTAGAGTGCGTCTTTAAGTCCTTCAGTTTTTTTTTGCTGAGAACCACATTTCATGAGAGAAATGTGTGGGCCTGATAACAGATGATGCTCCTGCTATGTCAGAGAAAACATTGTAGGCCCTACTTGTTGTTCGGGAGGAGATTGTAGCACTCTTAATGAAATTGACCCACTGCTGCATTCACCGAGAAGCTTTGGCTACAAAGAACATATCAAACTCATTAAAAAAAAACTTGATGAAGTTGTCAAGATTATTAATTTGATCAAATCTCAAGCTTTGAATTCAAGAATCTTCTCAAAACTGTATGAAGAAATGGGAAGTCAACATTGACATAAAGAAGTGCGTTGGCTGCCAAGGGGGAAAATATTGAAGCGACTCTTTGAGTTACGTGATGAAGTACGACTTTTTCTGACGGATTAAAATTTTCCATGTGATCAGTTGAACAATTTTGCGTGGCTGTGTTTGGTAGCCTACTTAGCAGACGTTTTCGCAATCTTGAATACTTTAAATACACGCCTCCAATGTAGCGATGAGAATTTGTATTCTATTTTAAAGATAAGATTGAGTCATTGATTAAAATAAACTATTGTTATGGGCAAGCCGAATAGAAGGTGGTAGCCACATTAACATTCCAACACTAGATATATTTTTGAAGTCCAATTACAAAAAATTGCTACTAGAAGTAGAATATAACAGCACTGAGCACCTTCGTGATTTAGCGACTATCTTAATAGATTACTTCCCCGCCACCAAATCTTGAGAACTCATGGATAAGGAATCTTTTTGAATGTGTTGATGTACAGCTCACAACTTTATCTGTGGAGGAGAAGAATACACTTGTTGATGAGACTTGTATGGTTGATTGAAATTATTTTTCAAAGAATATAGACTAGACCAATTCTGGGTGAAGGTTTATTCTCATTATAAGAAGTTAGGTGAAAAAGCTTTGAAGCATCTAGCGTCCTTTTGTTCCATATATCTTTGTGAACAAACATTTTCGACATTTTATTATATGAGAACAAGCGAGATACAAAAAGTATGATTCCTCCCATCACATTTAGGTTTAAAAGTATGTATATAATATGTATGTGTGTAATCAATTGTTCACTTGTAATAGACGTATTAAAATTATATTAATATTTCTTTCCTAATTAAATCATTGTCATTTTTTCGTGGTGATATAACAATGTATATGGTCTAATTTTTGGTATAATTACCTAAAATCCTTTGCTTATTAGGGGCTAACCCACATTTTCTAAAAAAATACCTTCGCACAGGTAACAAACTACCATAAAGATATCAACATTTCCAAAAGTAGGGGTCCATGGCTTGGCTTTTGAAAAACAAGGGGTTCGCAGTACTGACTTAATTGGGAACCACTAATCTAGGCCAATATCTTTTCCTTTCATAAATATTTATTTTCAAGCAATATGCCATGCCATAAATACGCCCTGGTTTTTCTCTGGCAGATGTTGGAACATTGTATTACGTGAAACCTAAATGTAAAGAGGTGAGGACTGACTTGCTGGTGAAAACGTGGGTTTTGAACGGTTCGTTGAAACATGAGTGAGAGTGAGAGTGAGAGTGCAACGAGCGTTGTGTCTTGTAGATAGATAGCATCCTGGCCCTTGCGTGATGTGATATATGATTGGGGTCAAGCCGTGCCCTCCTTGAGCAGTTCCAGGTCAGCCTGTTCTCACATCCTCCAGTAGAGTAGCGTGTAAGACCACCAGTGTCTTATTGACTGGATAATAGTATTTAAACCCTGAACTACTATGAGATGTACCTGTCGGGAAAATAATATTTCATGCAGATAAATGTGTCACTGCTTCCACCAAACGAAAATTGCAGAAGCAATAAAAATAACAGAAACTGATTCTGAACATAATTTATTTTAGCTCACTGTTTACTTTTAATTTCAATAATGTATATATTGTTACCTTATTACATTATCAACACAAATTTGATGCGATTTTCAAGTGTAAATAAAACAAGACTAAAACATTTACTAAGTTTTTATTTTCTTCCTTTGTTAAGACACTTATGGTTGATTTTTAACAAATGAATTCTATTTTCTCATTATTCGACCCAAAATACATATAAAATGATATAACACATACATTTTGCAACACAGTACCAATGCTTACCCTTTGGCCGCCATATTGGGCACTATCTTCAATTGCTCAAGTTTGAAAGAGTGGGATAAAGTGAATCTGAAACACACGTAACATAAGTTATCAAAATACAAAATAAGCTATTCACAACTTGAAACAAGATATTAGGCAGTTGGTACACTGAATAATGACCATACGCTATGACGCTTTAGGTACAAGGGGTCCGTGGCCCAAATGTAATACCCTGACACTTTAGGTACAAGGGTGCGAGGCCCAAGTGTAATACCCTGACACTTTAGGTACAAGGGGTCCGAGGCCCAAATGTAATACCCTGACACTTTAGGTACAAGGGGTCCGAGGCCCAAATGTAATACCCTGACACTTTAGGTACAAGGGATGCGTGGCCCAGGTATAATACCCTGACACTTTAGGTACAAGGGGTGCGAGGCCCAAGTGTAATACCCTGACACTTTAGGTACAAGGGGTCCGAGGCCCAAATGTAATACCCTGACACTTTAGGTACAAGGGGTCCGAGGCCCAAATGTAATACCCTGACACTTTAGGTACAAGGGGTCCGAGAACCAAATGTAATACCCTGACACTTTAGGTACAAGGGGTGCGTGGCCCAGGTATAATACCCTGACACTTTAGGTACAAGGGGTCCGTGGCCCAAATGTAATACCCTGACACTTTAGGTACAAGGGGTGCGAGGCCCAAGTGTAATACCCTGACACTTTAGGTACAAGGGGTCCGAGGCCCAAATGTAATACCCTGACACTTTAGGTACAAGGGGTCCGAGGCCCAAATGTAATACCCTGACACTTTAGGTACAAGGGATGCGTGGCCCAGGTATAATACCATGACACTTTAGGTACAAGGGGTCCGAGGCCCAAATGTAATACCCTGACACTTTAGGTACAAGGGGTGCGTGGCCCAGGTATAATACCCTGACACTTTAGGTACAAGGGGTCCGAGGCCCAAATGTAATACCCTGATACTTTAGGTACAAGGGGTGCGTGGCCCAAGTGTAATACCCTGACACTTTAGGTACAAGGGGTGCGTGGCCCAGGTATAATACCCTGACACTTTAGGTACAAGGGTCCGAGGCCCAAATGTAATACCCTGACACTTTAGGTACAAGGGATGCGTGGCCCAGGTATAATACCATGACACTTTAGGTACAAGGGGTCCGAGGCCCAAATGTAATACCCTGACACTTTAGGTACAAGGGGTGCGTGGCCCAGGTATAATACCCTGACACTTTAGGTACAAGGGGTCCGAGGCCCAAATGTAATACCCTGATACTTTAGGTACAAGGGGTGCGTGGCCCAAGTGTAATACCCTGACACTTTAGGTACAAGGGGTCCGAGGCCCAAATGTAATACCCTGACACTTTAGGTACAAGGGATGCGTGGCCCAGGTATAATACCCTGACACTTTAGGTACAAGGGGTCCGAGGCCCAAATGTAATACCCTGACACTTTAGGTACAAGAGGTGCGTGGCCCAGGTATAATACCCTGACACTTTAGGTACAAGGGGTCCGAGGCCCAAATGTAATACCCTGACACTTTAGGTACAAGGGGTCCGAGAACCAAATGTAATACCCTGAAACTTTAGGTACAAGGGATGCGTGGTCCAAATGTAATACCCTGACACTTTAGGTACAAGGGGTGCGTGGCCCTAATGTAATACCCTGACACTTTAGGTACAAGGGGTGCGTGGCCCTAATGTAATACCCTGACACTTTAGGTACAAGGGGTGCGAGGCCCAAATGTAATACCCTCACACTTTAGGTACAAGGGGTGCGTGGCCCTAATGTAATACCCTGACACTTTAGGTACAAGGGGTGCGAGGCCCAAGTGTAATGCGCTGATACATTTATATTTTATCAAGAACGTAATAAACAAAAAACCTTAAGAGTCCATAGACCTTGTTGCTAAAGTGGCCACTTATTCCAAAATATTTTCCATTTCTAATTTAAGTTGACGAAATATAGTTTTGAATAAAAATAACAATTGAGTTAAATTTACGCTTAAAGATATAGTGAAATATATAACCACCTTCGCGTCTCACTTGTTACCGACTCTCGGGAGAAGAGTCAAGAGTTCAGGCAGAAAGTGGACTCCTGGGGCTGGATTCACTAACGGGAGCAAATAGTTGCGCCAGCGCAAGTTGAAATATGTTTCCAAATCCATATTCATTAAAAGGAGCAGGCGCAATTTGAGAGCAAAGTTGCGCCTTTTATTTGCCACCACTCAAGAGTAGGCGCAACTATTAAATCATGACTGTCACTTCAATAAATTTAAATGACGGCATATTATTGTATTGGCTTAAAATACAATTAGTTACATAACTGTACTCCAATTAATAATGAATTAATTAAAATAAGAAAACGTATATCAAGCACAAAATTTGTTTCAATTTAGACAGTGGTAACAAAACAATTACGTACCTTTTATTGTTGGATTTTTACATTCAAACAACGCAATGGCATTTCTTGCATTATTACAAAACAAAACTACGGACTGTGTAATCTTCGTCTAGATCCAAAGAGGTTTGTATTCCAAAGTCCAAATACATCTCGTCACTAAATATGGCGGTTAGTATAGCTTTAAAATAAGTTTTAGAGTTTCTATAAACATTAATGTTTTATTAATGGAACTTAAACTTTAAACTAATAATATAAATAAATACAAAATAATGTACTAATATTGTTTTGCTAAAACATTCAGAAAGAGGCCGCTTCTAATTTTATAGCTAGTTTATGAGAAAACTGTTTAAAAATCTTTGTATATGCTGTCGTTTTCATTAAAGATTTAAAATAAAGTAGCCTTGACTTTGAAGTAAATTCTTCACAAGGATTGGTCGAAAAGAGAGCAGCTAAGCGTATAACCAGAACGGATAGTAAGACGCTGTGCTAAATATTTTATTTAAAAAAGTGAGCAATTGATGACGTTTAAGGTGCCGTCATCATAAGCTTGCAACTTGTTTGCGCCATGTTTAGTGAATACGGAAATGGCGCAAATAAATAAGGTGCATCTTGGGAAGCATCTTGAGCGCAAAGTTGCGCCATTTCTATACTTGTGCCGGAGCAGATTTGCTCCCGTTTGTGAATCCAGGCCCTGTTGTACTGGACCTCAGGCTGATAAACGTGGCTGGAACGAGACGTATCCAGGAATGGATGGGTGGTAACCAAAGGTGTACAATGTTTACTGTGTCATCCATTATACCCTGATCACTAGAGGTGTACAATGTTTACTGTGACATACATTATACCCTGATCACTAGAGGTGTACAATGTTTACTGTGACATACATTATACCCTGATCACTAGAGGTGTACAATGTTTACTGTGACATACATTATACCCTGATCACTAGAGGTGTACAATGTTTACTGTGACATACATTATACCCTGATCACTAGAGGTATACAATGTTTACCGTGTCATACATATATTATACTCTGATCACTAGAGGTGTACAATGTTTACTGTGTCATACATTATACCCTGATCACTAGAGGTGTACAATGTTTACTGTGACATACATTATACCCTGATCACTAGAGGTGTACAATGTTTACCGTGTCATACATATATTATACTCTGATCACTAGAGGTGTACAATGTTTACTGTGACATACATTATACCCTGATCACTAGAGGTGTACAATGTTTACTGTGTCATACATTATACCCTGATCACTAGAGGTGTACAATGTTTACTGTGACATACATTATACCCTGATCACTAGAGGTGTACAATGTTTACCGTGTCATACATATATTATACTCTGATCACTAGAGGTGTACAATGTTTACTGTGACATACATTATACCCTGATCACTAGAGGTGTACAATGTTTACTGTGTCATACATTATACCCTGATCACTAGAGGTGTACAATGTTTACCGTGTCATACATATATTATACCCTGATCACTAGAGGTGTACAATGTTTACCGTGTCATACATATATTATACTCTGATCACTAGAGGTGTACAATGTTTACCGTGTCATACATTATACCCTGATCACTAGAGGTGTACAATGTTTACTGTGACATACATTATACCCTGATCACTAGAGGTGTACAATGTTTACTGTGACATACATTATACCCTGATCACTAGAGGTGTACAATGTTTACTGTGACATACATTATACCCTGATCACTAGAGGTGTATAATGTTTACCGTGTCATACATTATACCCTGATCACTAGAGATGTACAATGTTTACTGTGACATACATTATACCCTGATCACTAGAGGTGTACAATGTTTACTGTGACATACATTATACCCTGATCACTAGAGGTGTACAATGTTTACTGTGACATACATTATACCCTGATCACTAGAGGTGTACAATGTTTACTGTGACATACATTATACCCTGATCACTAGAGGTGTACAATGTTTACCGTGTCATACATTATACCCTGATCACTAGAGGTGTACAATGTTTACCGTGTCATACATATATTATACTCTGATCACTAGAGGTGTACAATGTTTACTGTGACATACATTATACCCTGATCACTAGAGGTGTACAATGTTTACTGTGTCATACATTATACCCTGATCACTAGAGGTGTACAATGTTTACCGTGTCATACATATATTATACCCTGATCACTAGAGGTGTACAATGTTTACCGTGTCATACATATATTATACTCTGATCACTAGAGGTGTACAATGTTTACCGTGTCATACATTATACCCTGATCACTAGAGGTGTACAATGTTTACCGTGTCATACATTATACCCTGATCACTAGAGGTGTACAATGTTTACTGTGACATACATTATACCCTGATCACTAGAGGTGTACAATGTTTACCGTGTCATACATATATTATACCCTGATCACTAGAGGTGTACAATGTTTACCGTGTCATACATATATTATACTCTGATCACTAGAGGTGTACAATGTTTACCGTGTCATACATTATACCCTGATCACTAGAGGTGTACAATGTTTACTGTGACATACATTATACCCTGATCACTAGAGGTGTACAATGTTTACTGTGACATACATTATACCCTGATCACTAGAGGTGTACAATGTTTACTGTGACATACATTATACCCTGATCACTAGAGGTGTACAATGTTTACTGTGACATACAGGTAGTAACTACTTAGTTACCCGGTGATATGACGAGCTCGGTGTTGAAGAGGCCGATCTACCAAGCTCCGTCCTCTACTCCTACAAGGCATCATGAACGGTTCAATAATATTGGAGAAGGGGCCACGCCTCTCATGTACGCCTGTCAGCAGTCCAGGGACCAGGAGGTCCGCCACATACTCGCCAGTAAGGTCAGTACCAAGCCTGGCATTCAAATATTCAGATGATAAATTAAGGTACACAGAATGTGTTTACAACATAACCATATATTCTTACAGATATCTGGTTGGGGAAGGCAAACTTTAAAATGATAATATTGAAATGCTTGACATAGCACTCCTCAGAATCATACCTAGCCATTGGGATGAGAATTATTTAAATGCCCGATTGTTCAAGCCAACATTAAGTAGGCCCCGATATATTTATTTTAATTGATTTCAGTTGGATGCCTTAAATCTCATTAACATTCTCCATGCATAATTTAGTTAAATGGCTAAATTGCACAAACTTCCCAAACTAATTAATGTCTTGTGAACCATATTCAGCAAGCACGTTTCCCGAATTTTCTTTCTGATGTTCGAACTTTAATGACGGTCAGCTAAGGACTGAACAGCGCGGGGTGGTGGACGAATCTCGCCTGCACGGAGAGAAATATATATCAAAACTTTGTACGGAAATATATTGAAATAGATTCATTCTTGCATTCAATTGATATACTTTTTATGTTTTTTAATTGGAAATATATTAATTTTACTTACAATTTTATAAAAACTAATACATTTAATATTCAGTTATGAAATTATATTAATTATTAGTTAATTAAATCATGAGTCAACTGTAATTTTTTTTAAACGAAATTTTGATATATTTTTATCTCCGCGTATGGCGGAATTCTTGAATATATTACATCTTATTATTCACGTTGTTCAGACCGGGTAAGAAATTTTTTAATTAGGATTTTATTGCTACATGACAATATCATTTTATTATCTTTTAGATTTGGGGGGTGGGGGTGGGGGGAGGAGACTTCCAACCTCCTGACATTCAGGTTAAGTTACAGATGAGTAAACTTGACGCCCGTTAGATTTACGTCTACTTATAAACATTCAAAATGGGTTTTCACAATCAAAGAATAACACATGTATTTACGGTAGAATTTGAGCTGGTTTTAAAATTAGGCAACACTTTCAAAATACAATGAATGTAGATTATGGTTTCAATTGACACTGAAGTGTCAATTAAATTGAAATAAAGAAATACCTTTCAAACAGAAACTGAACTCCTAACTATATCTGGAATTAGTAATTTTATTATACTATGTCTGAAGACAAATTTATGCAGTCATTCACTTCTGTACAGTATTGGGATCTAATCAAACACTTTTATGGTCTTTATTCTTGGACAATTTATTTGGTAGACCTTTAATCGCTGGAATCTTGTTATCATTTCTCACTAAACTGCTTACTAAAAGCAACGAAGTAAAAGGGAAAAGTTGGTCCTACCCCTCGACTCGAGTAAGGTAACCAATGTCGCCCCCCATTGGTCCATACACGTGTTGTAGTCCGGTACCAAGAAGAGGGTCTCGTGTGCTTCTTCGTGAACAAAGCAGAGCAGTTATATATATGTTTCAATGGCAGCGTGTTTTACGTTAATTATCTTTTCATATGTACCCTAACTGTGTAACATTATTGAATCAAATCAAGCCGCGTCGGGCGTCGATTGTAACACTACAGATTAATTCCTTGATATAATAATGCTGTGACGATGTTTAGGTTGTCTATAGCTCCGTGGTCGAGCGCTAATTAAATCGGTATAATTAATGTAAGAAAGAGAACTTTTGATGGCTGTTGATTCACACACGGTATATTTAAATGACATCTGTTAATTACTTATACATACTTCAATTAAATACTTTATATTAATGCACACTTGTGATATTAATGTAAGTTATTTTATACTGTGTTAGACTGTGACTGCCAGTATGTGGCTCTGACTGACGTGTGCTTGTCTGCGGGAGTGTTGTGTTTCCGCTGTGTGTGGCTTGTTCGTAGGGTGCCTGGCTGATACGCACAAACGGCTTAATATATATGACATACCTCTTGCATCTTTCTCCCCTCATCAACAGTGTAAAAATTAACTAATAGAAAGAGTCCTGGCGACAGGTGTTGTGAAGGCTAGCTTCTTATTGGTATAGAGAAGTGGCGTCTTTGCCAAATACTGCGTAGTTGTTCCTTTAACAGGAAAAATGGTATAAAAAATATATTTTAATGGTGAAATACTTTTCACGTTATTTCTGAGAAGCGCGTGTTCCTTCATGGATGAATCATAAAAAGATAATCTACATATATTACTTTAAAGAAAAATTACCTTCATCCATGACTTTTTATATATTTTAGATTGATCCAAACCAATATCATTTCAACTGTATTCCCGTAAAATTAAATATATTTTAGTTAATCTTTTAATCATTCATTGTGTCTCGGTTGGTTTTGATCCAATTTGAGGGATTTTTTGTTTGTTTAACATGCACGTTAAAGGTCTGTAATGTGTAAAGAAAATAATGGTTATATTCAATCAAAAAACTAATTATACAGATATAACAATATTTAAGTTAAAAATATAAACAAATTTCATTTTTTTTTAAACCCTCTATCATGGTTAAACAAGGGGAACATATTGATTTGGTTTCCTGTCCTCACTCTCATCATTATTGCCCACACCTGGTTCACAAGTTTCTACAGTATTTGAACATAAGACTTCATCACCGAACCAACTGCACATTTCTTCAAACGGAAACCAATAGCGGTTCACTTGCAACGATTACTACATTTTGTTTTGGCATAGTTGCACTTAATAAGTATAGCCTGGAGTTCTGGAGCATTACAGCAAGTAACAGGTACTAGATGGCTTGTTTCATACTACCATCCAAAATAAGTTGGATCTGGTGTTCTGGGATGTCTTTTGTCACATTTACACCATTACACGAATTTGAAACTAAGCTCTTTGTATAGTTAGCCTTAGCGATGCCTTTGTGGAAAGAAGAAATTCTTCCGCTACTTGGTTTTGCGTGAAAAGTCACCATCTAATTTTTCCATATTTAGTAATCTTTGTGCTTGACATAAACACCTTGCAAAATATATTTAAATATAAAGCATTGTGTCCTCCTATATATAACACTAGCCCCCTTACCCGTAAAAAAATATTGTAAAGAATCCTGTAAAACAAAGCTTCAAACCATCCATCATGTCAATATAAAAACAAAACTCTTTTTTACTTTTTTTTAATACAGTCCTACCATCACTGTATAGCCCCCTCCCTCTTTTTATCCTCCCTCCTATTTTCATCTCATTCCTCTTTCCTCACCCCCCGCCCCCTTCACCAACCCCACTTTCCCTTCAACAACTTTTTTTTCCAGCGACTACATAATATACTATCGACATTTTTATGAGGAATGAATTAAATTTTCAAAACAAAATATAGCCTATGTTACTCGCTGATAATGCAGCTTTATATTGGTGAAAGAATTTTTAAAATCGGTCTAGTAGTTTTTGAGTTTATCCATTACAAACAAAAAAACAAAAAATCAAA